>JANRGW010032427.1:0-34315 GCA_024733675.1 Psilopsiagon aymara
AGTGGGCCCAGGGTCTTCATTCTCACAGTCCCTGCATCTGCATTCCAAGACTTGGGTGGTGTGGTCAGAGCATTTGCTGGTGAAGACCGAGGCAAAGAAGTCATTAAGAACCTCAGCCTTCTCCAAATCCAGGGCAGCCAGTTCTCCTGATAGCTTCCAGAGATTGCCCACGTTGTCCCCAGTCTGTCTTTTATTTGCAGTGTACCTTTAGAATCCCTTGGTGTTATCTTTCACATCCCTAGCCAAGTTTAGTTCTAACTGGGCCTTAGCTTTCCTAACCGTGTGTCCTGGCTTCAGCAGTAGCAGTCATTTTTCTCCTTCTTAGTAGCTGGTGCAGTGTTGACTTTCGGCCTGGGAACAGCGCTGATAACTGTGATGTTACTGCTTAGTTACTGCTTAGAATGTTTAGGCTGGACAAGGACTTTCTGAGCCTGATGCTCTGCCAGGGAGGAGGGGAAGCTGGGAGGAAGCAGAGACAGGACACCTATCCCAAACTAGCCAAAGAGATATTCCATACCACAGCACGTCATGCCCAGGATGTAAAAATTGGAAGGCAGAGACCCGGAAGGGTGGAGGTTCATGGCTGGGTCGGGCTTGGTATCAGGTGGTGAGCAGTTGTATTTTCTTTCCTTGTATTTCTCTTGCCATTATTATTGGTGGTAGCAGTAGTGGTTTGTGTTATACCTTAGTTACTAAACTGTTCTTATCTCAACCTGTGGGCATTGCATTCTTTAGATTCTCCTCTCCATCCCTCCTAGAGCTGGGGGGAAGTACGAGGGGGGAGTAAATGAGCAAACTGCATGATTTACAGCTTAAACCATGATGCCTGGTCCCTAGCTTCCCAGAAAGCATCCCTGTATTCTTCCCAGGCTGCCTGTCCTTGCTTCCGCCTTCTATAAGCCGGTTTTTCGTTCCTCAGCAGCTCCTTATCCATCCAAGGAGGTCTCCTGGCTCTCGTGCTGCACTTCTTTCTAGTTGGGATGCAACACTTCTGAGCTTGTAGCAGGGGATCCTTGAATACATAAGTATTCAAGTTACATAAGTAACAGTAAAACAAACTAAGCCAGGTTAACCCTGAACAAGGATGTGTAATTGTAGCAAAGTCATCCAACTTGCACCAGCAGAGAATTGGACTTCTGAGGCACTTCATGTGTGTGTAGGAGTGCCTGTGCAAGGTAGGACCTACCATGACAGTGAGCTGGGGAAAAGGAGACTTAAAGTGAGCCTCTCTGCAGCCTGGGTGTGGTCACCCTTTCCATCGTTCCATCATTTGTGACAAGGATTTATGAAAGATTTAGCGTTTGCAGTTGTGGGAGACCAACCTGGCACACCTTCTTCTCTATTTTCATTCTAATCATACAGATTGCCTCAATTTTCAGGGTAATTTATTGTTTTCGGTTAAACTTTTAGCTGGGTATTTGTGGTATTAATACTTTTGGCAGGATTAAATGCAGATGCCAGGTGAATCTGATGCACTGTGTTTGGAAAGCTGTCTTGGTTCTAAATGGATCACTGAGGATGATCGCCGTCTCCCCTCCTTGTTACCTCAGTTTCCCTACAGATCTCTCTACCCTACTGGGAGAACATCACCCAGGAGCTAGTACAGTGCAACATGGGAAGCTTTCATTTTGGGACTGATGGTTTGACATTAATCACATGTCTCATATATTAAAATCTTAATCCAGAATGTATCAATCAAATGTGTGTTTTTAAGACAGGGTCTGAAGCACTCTCCTCCAGTTGTGTGCTGTTTCCACCAATAAGTATGTTTATATTTGACTCTCTTTCCTCTTCAACAGGATGACTTGCTATCCTTGAAAGTTGTCAGTGTCCTCCACCACCTCAGCATCAAGAGAGCCATTCAGGTTTTGAGAATAAATAACTTTGAGCCCAACTGCCTGCGCAGGAGGCCGTCTGATGAGGTACTGCCTTAAGATGAAGCTGTGAAGAAGAAGCCTCTAGATTTTTATTCCCTGGTGTTTCTAATTATTCCTGCTCTGCTCTCTCCTTCTGTCACCTCCTTCCTGTTTAATTCTGTTTAATTTTCGGTTTCTTTTTTCTCATCTTGTTCTTCCAGTCTCATGTTCTGCCACTAGTACCTGCAACGCCACTTACTTTCCTCCGCCTGCCATGGTCCCCGACTCATGATCCCCTTGCCAAATCTCCCTCTTTAACCAATAGCTGGCTCTTTTGGCCTAGTCTCTGATGTGTTGTCTGGAACATAAATCATTGTGAACTCAGTGCACTGTTCCAATAAGTCTTGTGTAACTCCCTGGAATATTGATGGTTGTGTCAAAATGTTCTGTGTAAAAGGGGGAGTTTGGCCCTCTTACCAGACAGGAGACTGCCATCAGTTTGTTTTGGAAGCTGGATAGAGCAATGGATGATGAAGCAACCCAGACTCTTGGATTTAGATTCATGATGTGTATCTGCAAGAAAAGCACAGCAGCTCATGGAGCTAGCTGAATTTTCAGTTCTATTGGTAGAAATTGCAAGTAGTCCCAGTGCACAACAGGTGATCAAATGATGTGAAGCATAATACAGACCTGTCCACTGTCCAGACCCATGGCCACATTGGTACTGCTGCAACACAGCAATCCAGAAAGAGCTGGCTGGTTTTTTTCTCAAGTGCAAGGTGGGCTTGTATTCATTAGGGACAGGAGAGGTTTGTTTCAGTGAAGACTGGAACTGGGACAGCTGAGGTGGGAAGTCTGCTTAACTGCCTGCTCCTCCTGTTCACAGAATAACGTCACACCTTCCGAGGTCACTCAATGGACCAACCATCGCGTTATGGAGTGGTTACGCTCCGTTGATCTGGCAGAGTATGCACCTAACCTGCGAGGGAGTGGTGTGCATGGGGGACTGATGGTAAGTTTTTTGGCTTGCTTTTTCCATTTTATTAAAAAACCACATGACTGAGAATTGCGAGAGCAAAGTTCTGATGTTATCTGTGCTGCACACACTTTATCTTCTTATCTTGCTTAATAAGAATTCGCTATCAAGATTTAGCACTCTTTTTCTTAACGGACACGACTGTCTTGGGCAGAATTAACATTGGCAGCAATGGGTTTGATTAGGTGTATTCTCCTCACAGTTTAATTTGGGTATGGTATTCTCCACCGTCTGTCCTGCAGTGCTGTACACTGCTATCATGCTGTTAAACAGCCACTGTCTTCCTTCTTAGATCTGATCCTAGATGTGGATATGTTCTTATTTTGTGAGGAAAGCTTGTTACTTTTGTAAAATTTGCAATTTTAATGTCAAATCAAGATTGTTTTTAATTACCATCAGAAACTCCAGACAAGACTTATACTTGCAGAAGTTTGTTTTGGTGATTAAGAGGTATATCCCTACTCCAGACATTTCACATCTGTTTATTTTCCATGAATCCTCTAGCTATGTTTTCCAGAATTAAAGAGGATGGTGGGTAAATATTTTGCGTCAGCTTCACACATTGCATGAGCTAAGGGTGGATTTATCTGTTCCTTTCCTCTCACCTGCCAATTTTTTTTTCTATTCGTAATTCAAGAAGGAAAACCCAGAGGCAGTGTTTTATCAATCCTTTAGTTAACTCTCTTTTCTCACTCTTTATTGTGTATTTCCTCTAATATACAAACAAAAACCACACAATAATCTTATGAAGCAACCAAGATAGTCATGTCTGTTGATATACTGGAGATCTCATCACACAGTACTGGCTTCAGCTGTATTCATTGTGATTTGATTAATAGGTTTTGGAGCCTCGTTTCAATGTAGAAACCATGGCACAGTTGCTGAACATCCCACCAAACAAAACACTACTGAGACGGCATTTGGCAACTCATTTCAACCTCCTTATTGGTCAGGAGGCCCAGCAGCAGAAACGTGAAGCCATGGAGTCTCCAGACTACGTTCTCTTAACAGCCACTGCCAAAGTAAAGGTAAGTCAGGTATTCTGGGTGGGTGCGTGAGCTTCCAGGTACGCATTTTGATCTCCATTGTGCTGGTTTTGTCTGTGTTTGGAGGGCAGTTCAGTAGGGTCTAAGAAAAGGGGCTGGCTGCTAGTGAGAGAAACATGAGAGCAAGACTCAGCAGTTCTGGGTTTGTCACTTGTTTGACATTCATGTTTCGCACCTCTGCCTCTCACATGCACAAACAAGAGGTATCACTCTTTTAGTTATCCTTCTGCCTGTCCTGTGAGATGTTTTAGGAGGGAGACTCTTACTGCTTACATGCTCATGGTTTAATGCAGTGGGATTCTGATCTCATTTGAGATCCTTTAAATGGTGTTGCCTTAACGATTGTAGAATGAGGGGACACATCTTGTTCTTTTAGATGCATTTAGCATGAAATACAGAATTATCTAGAAGATCTTTATTTATTAGAGTAGTGGGGTTTTGATCATTATTGAAACAGCAGTGCAGCAGTAACAGATATGTTAATTCTTTGCCGATTGTTTTAACTTATTGTCAATTTTCTCTCCACTTGTAAGCCAAAGAAACTTGCCTTCAGCAGTTTTGGAAGCCTGAGGAAGAAGAAGCAAGATGATGTGGAAGAGTATGTATGTCCTATGGAGCTGGGACGGACATCTGGAAGTGGGTCAAAGAAGGGTTTTAAGCCTGGGCTGGATATCCGAGTATATGAGGATGATGATTTGGACAGACTGGAGCAGGTAAGGCAGTTCTAGCAATTTGGAGTCCTTGACTGTGCTGTCAGGTTTGGTGGAAAACCTTGCTTTTCCCAGGGATGCCTTCCTTTTGCTTTGGCCTGTGAAGGTTGTGACTTCTTGCAGTCACACAGCATTACTAACAAAGTGTCTCTTGGGCCACTGAGGTTCAAGCTGTGACTGCAGCGACTTTAGGACCTACTCTGGCATAACTGTTCTCTCCTGGTGGTGCACACTCCTCCCTTGCTCTGACCATTATTGCTGTAATCAAGCAGTTACATTATGTGCTGCACTTAATTGCCACTCTGTCATGGCATACAATGAATTTATTATTGATTCAGTATTCACTATCTGTTCTCTTGTAGATGGAAGATTCAGAGGGAACAGTGAGGCAAATAGGAGTGTTTTCTGAAGGCATCAACAACTTGACAGTAAGGCTTAAAAGCAGGGTCTGTGGAATAAGATCTCTGTTTCTCTAAAATGGGTGTAAACCCATTGGCAGTCACTAGTGTTAAATAGTGATGCTATTTAATACAGATACACTAAGTACAACTTCTCTTTGCTGTTAGTGGCTCTGTCAAGCAGCTGAGTTTTGTAGTTTGGAGGCAGTTGCTTTGATCAATCTCAGTGTGTGGCAGGTCTTAGTCTTTGGCTAGCCTACTGGTCTCAGAGGGCTAAAATATGTACAGTGTAAATTATGGATATAGTGAAGCCTTATCAAGCTTGGGAGTTAGTTGAGGTTCTTTGAGTTTTGTACAGGGATGGAGGGGAAAAGGAAACTTGGTGCTGCAAGAAGATGCTTGCCCATCTTGGCAGGAGGTTCTTGTGTCTGATGTCCCATGGTCACCAGCTCTCTTCGTGGTAGCACCACCCTCTAGCAAGGGCAGAGGACCCATCTCTAGGGGGGTGGTGTGCCCTTGGGTGGTGAGTTGCCAGCTGAGGGTCACAGCGCATTCTCTGGGGGAAGCCCAGTTCCAGCCCATGTTCCCTGAGCCGTTTGGGCCAGCAGGCAGCAGTGAGCTGGTTTTTCACCAACATGAGGGATAAATGTCCTCAGCAGAACAAAGCAGTGGCTGGCAGGGCTGATAGTGGTATTTGCTGCCAGGCACAGGACTGGACCATCCCAAGTGCCTGATTTCAGTTGTGAAGGCCTGAACCTTGACTTTCCCTCCTTTCCTTTCTAGCACATGTTGAAGGAAGATGAAATGTTTAAAGACTTTGCAACTCGCTCTCCTAGCACCAGTATAACGGATGAGGACTCCAACGTGTGACAATAACCACCAAGCCTCACTTTCATATGTGCAAGAAACATCATCATTATACATGATGGGCAGCAGATCATGTACATTACATTGCTCTTGCTTCTGTTTCTTAGAAGTAACACTGGGGGCTGGAGAATTTAGGAAAACAAAAAGGTGCCTACTCTAAAGTTGCCATAAGAAACACCCTGACACTGGTGAATGGTAATTGTTTTTACTATATTTAATGTACAAACTGGTGATTATGTTTCAGAGTGTTGCATTTAATTATATGTGGTATAATAGTGCTCTTTTTGCTTATTCATGGCCTCAGATAATACTTTATATTGTTCCAAAATTACAGAAGATGTTAGGTAGAAGTATTGTGTCTGTAGATATCATGCACAAGCTTTTTCTAGGCTCTTAGCTGAAAGTAGATGTTCCTACTCTGTTTCAAGTGCATTTGTTCAGCACAAATGCCAGTTCTGCCCTTCCTACAGTATCCAATGTAGAATTTTAATCATCCATGCCCTGCATAAACTGCCCGGTAGCTCTTGACTGTTGCTCTTATTTTTATACAGTTTTATAAAAAAAGAAAAAGGAAAAAAGAAGTATATGAAGTACATATAAAAGCAGAAATTTAGATTTTGTGAGAGTGATGCAAAGTCCGAGGTGTGGGGAAGGGGGAGAGGGTTGTAAAAAAAATTACGCCAGTTTGCATACCAGCTGGTTACTGGAAAAGGCAGGCTGACCTTTGGAACTGTTTCCTTTCATTGCTTTTTACTTAAGTGCACAGTTTAATGATCTTCCATTTGGGATGATGAAACAATTACAAAGCACGTTTCTTCTAGCAGTGACTCACGCAGGAACTGCACATTTTAAAACAACTTTCTTGTTCCCAGCAGCAGTAGTTAGAGCATCCAAACAAGGTGATTAACGCTTCTGTGCCATAAAAATTTCCTTTGAGTTGAGAGTACTCCCTGCATATGGAAGGGATATTTCTGTGCTGTGAGTAACGTAAAGATGGTGTAGTTTCAAAAAAATATAAAGTTATATAGAGAAATGTGTAGGAAATATATTATTTCAGAATATTAAACCGAAGGTGGGACTCTTCCTCCAAAATTCAGCTATCAAAATCATTTTAACTTATCAAAGCACAGCTGCTCTGCTTTTGAAGATCATCAGGTTTTTATAACTAGCCAGTGGAAATCTTTTGTCAGACTTTGGTATTGCAAGGTGTCCTAGCCAAAAGCAAATGACAAAAATGTAACTGTGTTTATTACAGTGGTCATTCGTACGGTGTTGAACATTGCATGTATTTTAGCACAATGGCATGAAGCTTCTTTGCTTTGTAAAGGCAGAAAAAGTACATCTGGAATTGTTCCCTGCAGTGGTGTGTTGCTGTACCAAGCATTTGTGGCTTGCTGTGTCGCTCACCTTGCTGGAAGTGAGACTGTTCCTGACACGTTGTTGGCATGGTGCAAGGGGTGTCAGATTCGTGCTGACTTTTGTGGGTATTTATGAAACACTATTACCAAAGCTAGGAGAGGAAGAAAGGATCTTACAGGGTTCAGGGTTCAAGGGCTTCCAGGGAGCTCCCATCATAGATTGGGATAGATTGGAGACACACTCTAGCATTGTATTATTGTAACTTGATAAGCTGTTGTCAGACTGGTTCTTTGAAGAATGTGCAGCATAGGCTATTATTTATGTACCAAGATGAAAAACTTGATTTGGCCCAGTTGTGTTACACATAATATCAAGTGCTGCCATTTTCTCTTTAGTTACTGGAACCAGGAAAACAATCCATAATGTATACATAAAATAGTTTGTGCTGCTTAACATTTATCTACAGACAGATCCCAGCTGAAGCTTTATTCAGTATTCCTGACTAATTCCTGTCTGTAAATAATTTGCTGACTGTTGTTTATTCCTCTGCATTCTTGGGGGTGTTTGAGCTATTTTATTCAGGCAGAAATACCCCACTGTGGAATGCCTCCTCTCAGCTTTAGGGTGCAGATGCTTGGGATGGGAATTCAGGGCTTGCTTTCTGTGAATACTCTGTAATATGGTTATTACTCACATGTAAGTTGAGCTTAAGACCCTGCTCTCCCAAATGCTGCAGAAGCACTGGGAAGACATGGTACAGGCCTCTGAGCTAAAGTATTCCTCTGGATTCAATCTCACTAGTGAATGTGGCTGGATATTCACAGGAAAAAATAAGGGGACCCAGTGACACAATATTATGTGCTGAGATAGGCACAAATAGTCTCTGATTTCTCTTCAGTCCAGTGCTAGCGTGTCAACAAAGGCAGATGATGGTTTAAGTAAGTAAGTCCAGTGTAAGTAGCATTCTGCTCCCAACAACCCCATTCCTACATTCACCAGTTGGAAGTCAGGTCATCACTTCAGAGCTGCCTGGCCTGTGAACCTTGGTTGTTTTATGGGGCTGGAATGCGAAAGCAAGTGATCAAGTCAGGAAGTTTATATGTGCACGTGCACACAATGATACTGTTGGGGTATTTAAATTTGTGTGTGTTTGAAGAGGGCAACATAACTATCGTGTATTGCCACGTAAAATCAAATAAAGTCTGTGGAAAATGCAAAGTGTTTCTGGAAGCTGGTTCCTTTTTAATATAATGTCCTCTTTTTCCCATTTTATTTTCATAGGAAGCTTGTTTTGTTCTGTTTAAAAGACACTGAGGGCAAGAGGGGCAAAATTGCCCATTTTTTGTGGATTCAGTTTGATTGTTGATAGTGCCTGCAGAAGGATTCAGCTAGCAGCTAAGAAATCAACTACCCTCAGTCTTTTTACTTATTTCTGGAATCCAGATTTGAACCATCTTGGGTTGTTTGCTATGGTGTGATGAGAAAGTGCTTGCTTATTGCTCAGTGTGTACTCCTCAGGGAGTCCTCACAGGGTGCCAAAGGAAAGACCAGCTCTGGCCCTTCTAGCTCTATAGAGCTACTGTCTCTTTGGTCCTGGTGTCATTCCTGTCCCTGTACCCTCACAGCCCTCATCAGTCATGGGAGCTCCAGCTACTGCATTTTGTTGCTGGGGTGAAGGTATGAATGATAATCAAGGTTTTGCCCAGCATAGCCCAGATAACAGACCAGAAAATGCAGGATCCCTGTCTTGTGACCTTAATTTCTGTGCTTTTGTTAATAAGCAGATGAACCATTTCAGTGGGAACACCGAGGATAAGCACTTTGAAACCTAGACTATAATAACCTGTTGTTGCCTGGTTTTTTACAGTAATGAGGAAAAGATGGGTGTGTATCCATCAAGAGCCTATGGAAATTAAACCCGGCTTTTCTGCTGTTTGCTTAAATTATATACATGCCTCCAAACCTGAGGACTTCTACAGGGCAGCCTGTTCCAGTGCTCTGCCACCCTCAACATAAAGTTCTTCCTCATGCTGAGGTGAAACTTCTCATGTTTCAGGTTATGGCTGTTGCTCCATGTGCGCTGACAGGGCACAACTGTAGCAGCAGTTAATACTGGGATACAGGCAAAAAACCACTGTGTCATTTCAAGCACCCTGTAGAACTCCTCAGATTTGGATGCGTATGTTTCTCTGGGTGATTGAAAGAGTTTGTTTCATGTCCAGGAAACACCCAGTGCCAATAAAATGACTTCTCTGTAATAGTCCTAGAAAGAGATCAAAGGCGATAAGATCAGTCTGGAATGAGATAGCATCAGCTTAAAGGAATGGTGCCAGAATTAACAATGAGGAAACAAGCAAAGATGAATTCAGTAGGTGTGAAAGTCAGGGGGCCTGTCAGGCTGGTTGCTGCTCAGTCAGCTGCAGAGAAACACTCAGGAGGAAGCCTGCCTGCCCTGTGAACAGCAGCAGGTTCACGGAGCTCAGTTCTGCCTTGACCCTCAGCTGGAGGGTGGCCGGTAACCATGTGCATGCTCAATAGGTCTGGCTGAACCCAGTGCCTACATAGCCTTTGATGGAATAGGAGGGGACTTCCCCGCAGTGGTCTGCCTGTGCAAATGACCTCTTGCATGGAAAATGAGCCAGAAGGTCTCACAGCAGGACAACCAGCAGAACAAGGCTGAAACTCATCTCTGAAGTCTTTAGCCAAGGTGTGGTCCATGTATCCCAAAGGTTGAAGAGCCACCTTGGATCCCCAGAGCAAATTCCAGCCAGCCACAAACATGTTGAGTGAGATCTTTGGTCAACTTCATCAGCTTCTGTCTGAAAAAGGGAGTGGAGGAATGTATCATGACCAGCACAATGACCAAGCAGCAGTCCTCCCTGTTTAGGGTGAACTGGATCTGGACCCTGTCTGGAGCTGGCAAGGAAATCAAACTTCAACTTGCCATGCAGGTTTTACAGCTGGCTGAGCTTTTCCGTAGCTGAGATGGTGGAGGATTGCTGCCAGGAAGCTGCGCTGGCAGACAAGTGCTTCCAGAAGAGGAGCAGGTTTGAGAAGCTGGTGGAGTTATGCTGCCTGGTGGGACAGGACTGCCTGGGCTTGTTCATCATGGTCTGTATGCCAGGGAATCCCAAAGACGTCCGAGGAGTCAAGCTAGGCAGCATTGCCAAGGAGGAGCAAAACTACCGCCTGTCAGGCCGGGATGTGCTATGGCAATTTGTCACCAGTGCTGACGGCTTCCTGCCCACAAAAGGCATGTTGGAAAACTGCCTTGGCACAAAAAACTGACTGAAGGAGATGTGCAGCATGTACATAAGCTTCCTGTAAACCGCTGGGTACAGCAGTGGCACTCTGACACCGGCACAGGGGTTGTGTGGGGCTCAGCGCTGCCTCTCGCTTTTCTTCTCACACAACATTCCCTCCACCCCCTTAATTCCCACCTTCCCCCCCAACCATCACATTCCCATGGCTCCTGCAGGAGCCAAGCTGAGTCAGTCTCTCCAGGTTTAAAACAACAGGACTCACCTGCCAGAAAAATGTGTTTATAGAAGGCACGTCATTTTTCCAGAACATTTTGTTCCCCAGACATTAAGTGTTGGCTGAAAGCTTTATCCCCCCAAGCCTTTGGGCAGTCATGGTAGAGCTGACTCACAGCCTTTGGTGCCTCTGTGGCGAGTGTTTTTCTGTAACAGGAGGTTGAGTCTGTAATAAAATGTAGTGGTCAGAATATTTGCACCGAGTGTGAAGGACAGTATCAGAGCTCAGAAATGCTGTTTTGGAGGCGGGAGCTGGTTCCCAAATAAGAGGGAAGAGCCCTTCCTCCCTCTTAGAAATGGCTAGAAATGGGCTGTATGAGAAACCTATTACCTGCCCATTAATAGTAGGTCAGTGCCAGGCTATGGAGGGCTTCAGCACTGTGACTGAAAGGCAGCGGCATGGTCAGTCCCAGCTGCAAGGTCTGTTCCTGCTGAGCGGCTGTGTGAGGGCAATGAGTGGCTGAAGGCAGTGGCAGGAGCTAAAGAAAACTGGGTTAAAAAACAACCAGTGTGAACAAAACCTGACCCTGGAGATGCTGGGGGAGTTCTCACTTCTCATGGCAGCAGCAGCAGCTCCTCACCATGAGTGGTAGAGCAGAAGTCTGGAGGAGGCAATATCAGGTCACTTTGAATTTGTTTTGAGAGCTCAGTGGCTGGTTGCGTTTAGCAACTGGTTTATTCCATTTCCCTCTGCTTTTAGTGGATAGAGTAAGACTTTGCAATTGCGCCACTGTAATTACTTTCTTTTAGCCACTGTTGGCCAGGGAAGGAAGACCTGATCATTTGTCAAATTGGAAACCTCAACTTTGTAGTGATCTGAATAGTTTTGTCACTGCAAAGCTCCTCTGCCTGTAGTTTTCTGATACGTTTAGTCCTTTCATTTGATAGAAAAAAAGTAATTTCAAAAGCTTATTCACATTTTTATCCTCCCAGGGTGGGGGAGATGGAAGAGACAGCAGAGGTGCATTGGTGATTGATCACCCAAGGCAGAAGGCTGGGAGAAGGGTCTCTGTGTGGCTGAGGGCTAGGATGGGGAAGCTGCAGTAGCTGAGAAATAAAGGCTGTTACTTAGCTTTCCATCGCATAGGTGTGGAGGCTGAAAGGTGACCTGAAATAAAAACAACACACGTAGAGTTGTGAAATTTTTGCCAAGTGCTAAATGTAGCTGAGTATGGAAAAAGGAGGCCTCTGGGGTTTAGTTCATTGCAAGACAGTTGTTTTTAAAGAGCTGGCATCACTGTGGTTTCTTTGTTTGTAGCAGGGGTTTTTGTTGGGCAAAGGGGAAAGTTCTGGTGTTTCACATAGAAAACATGCATAGTTTTACATAGGCAACATATAGCGGGAATACGTGCTATCAATCAGGAGAGTTGGGTTGGGTTGGGTTTTTGCCTGTTTAAAGTAACAGCATAAGCAATGCTGCAGCAGGAGCGCTTGGTTTATAAAGGACCAGCAGAAGAGCTTTAATTTTGCATTAAATTGTTATCTTTCTTGCAACTAGTGTGTGTCTCTTAAGCTATTCAGTTCTGCAGGAATACTGTTTCTCTGAAAACTGTATGTTTTGCATGCTTTTTTGGTATTTGAAGAGGAAAATCAAAATGTCTGGATTACATAGGTTTGAGCTATGGCAGTTACACACTGGGGCAGCTGTCAGTGGGATTCACGTCCTCCGAAGTGTCCCTGGTCCCTCAGGGACATCATGGTGTTCCTTCTGGGAGCCAGGGTACATTGCCCAGGCAGTGCTATACTCTTCACCTTGTGGGTTTTGGCTCAGCTCCTGGGCCCTCAGTGATGGTGGAAACCAGCCCAGGCTCTGTATCATGACTGATAGTGGTGAAGATGATACATGACCAAGTATATAACAACATAAACTTGACAATGTTCATTTATTCAGCCAAGTTGGAGTCTCAGCTCAGATGAGTCACAGCTGTACCACGTGCTTCTGTAACCACACACACTGATTTACCAGGTAAGATGCTGACCTCAGTTTAATCCCATCATAATTTGTATAATAAGGTTGGTTAGTAAAACCAAAGTGAAGGGGTTGGGTTATGTTGTTGTTTTTCCTTTAGGCATCATTTGCTAATGTATAGTTTAGTATAATGTATAGTTTACATAGTTTAGACTGTAGTTGAGCTTAAGAGCTCATGGAAGCATAGCTCAAGTGAAGAAGAAAGGCTACCAGAAGAGGAGACTTGCAGGGCTGCTGCTGTTGGCTGGTTGACTTAGGCAGGTAGGTCTTTGTAATAAGAAAAAAACACAGTAGAATGCCTCACCCCATCCTTCTTAAAGGAACTTTAATTTAAGAAGCATCATTAGCTTATCACAGGAAGCAGCTATCCACCCCACCTGAGTCCACCAGGAGTTTCCGACTCAAGCACAGAAGATCTGGGCCCTTGGTGCCAGGGTTTTATTACTCCAGATGGTGGCTGGCACAAACCTCCCCCACCTTCCCTTCCTCTGTGGCAAAAGGAGCAGCAGATCATGCTGCAGATCTGTGTACCCCAAGCTGTGTGAACACAGCCTGGCAGAGGCCTTCATCTATAGCCATCCTCGCCCGCAGCTACACAGAGACCCTTCTCCCAGCCTTCCACCTTGGATGATCCACCACCAACGCACCTCTGCTGTCTCTTAAATCTCCCACACCTTGGGAGGATAAAACCTCTATTACATGCTGCCAAGACATTTCCCTTCTGCTTCTGCAAGGACTCTGGTTTCTATGGTTAGCTCAGGGAGCTGTTAAGTGAAGGGGACCCACCTCTGGCAAAGCCAAAGCAGCAGCAGCCCTTCTCATGCTGTTTCTCTCAGGAAACTTTCCACAAAATGCCCTTCATGCGGAAGGGCTGTGTTTCCCCAGCTGCTTTGTAACACACACCTTAGTGATACTCAGCATGTCCTGTCAGAAAACTGGAGGAGCACTCATCTTTTCTGTAAGAGAGATGAACTGGCTCGAAGAAAATAACTAAGTATGCAAGCCCAACTTTTACCACTAACTTGTTTAGATGCTCTAGTGCAGGACCATATGCAAAAGGGACTGTGACACAGTTTTGTTTCAGTAGATTATATAAAATCCCTCTTTTTATTTATTCAAAGAGCCTCATGCTCACAAGCAAGATGTACATAACAAAGGCAAAAAGAGGAGATTGGAAAGACAGGGAGAAAAACAGAGACAACTTACTCCTTGACTTGCCATCCAAATACAGCTGCTTCCACCACACTCGAACAGAGAAAGAGAAGCACTTGGGTAAACACATCAAATGGGCTTTCTGTTTCCTTTCTTTGAACTTTCACCTTCTAGTGTTTTACAATTATAGTTGGTCTCTTACAGGGTTAAAGACAATGTGCTCAGTAACACACAGGTGACTCCTGCAAGATACTTTATTTCTTACACAGATGTAAAAGAAAAGGCAGTAGTTGAATAAACAGAGTAAGTAATACAAAATAGTTGACATGTGATCAGTTACAGTTATTTTTTCACAAAGAAACTTCATTGAATACACTGATGAGAAATACCTGTGCGTATCACACAATGATGTAAATCAGCAGCACTGTATTTCTGCTTTTTGCCTCCTAAAAAGGGACTGAAACTTACTTGAGTATGCACTCTGGAACACAATATTTATTAAAGAACAAGTTTCAGAAGTACACATCAAAACTTCAGGACTTCAGAGGCAAGCGTCTAATTAACAAAACTAGTAACAGTATTATCCATTTGAAATTCCTTAAATTAACTGTAGTATCTTTTTCTCTTCATAATTCATGCTGAAAATTAACCTTTGAACTGCACAGTACCCATCTGTTGTACAGGCACAAAGAAAACCTAGCAAGCTAGAACTTCAAATACCTACCCGAATCGTTAACAAAACGCTATTACACACCAACCCTTGCAGCTAACCAGCACCCACATGACTTCATATCTGACTAAACATCCTTTCAGTCACTCTGATTTCATCACGAGGACATGGTTTTTAGTTTCATAGGTTCCTTCCTTGCAGGAGAGCTCTAATCTCAGCAGCATCTCCATTACTTAGAAGAGGAAGGTTCCGCACACAAGATGCCTTAAGTTTCCTAAAGTCTATGTGAAAGGCTACTGTAAAAGTAGTACATTAAAATAAAAAATAAAAAATCAGAGCTATAGTAAACAGCATGTAAGAAACAGGTTTAGGTTCAGTGAGACATTTGACTTTGCTGTCAGTTTGGTGACTTAAGGCTGTTCCCATGCATCCTTATCAAGCAAAACCCTGTGGAGCTTTGCCTGAGCAAGCCACACAGGTGAGTCCCAGAGCTGTATGCATACCATATCTGAGGCTGCCCTACCTTCTGAAGCCCACCCTGGCAGTGAAACCTGAGCTCCGTCCTTCCACATCCATCTCTGGGAAACAAAAAACTAGAACCAGATCCAGTTCTCACCCAGCATTTTTTTCACTGCGCAGGACACAGAGAACTACTTCGTACTCCTATGGCATCATCCACTATTTAAAAGTAAACACAACCATTAGTATCTTTTTTCCAGTATTCCACACACATACAAGCAAAAGATTCCAGCTATTTGTGGAACACTACAGAAAGCCATCTGCTTTCTCTAGTTTCTTCCATTGCCCAGGAGTGAGAACTGTGACCAGCTGGAAAAGTGTCTGCAATTTGGAGACGCTATTCCAAAATACAAAGGAAACAAGTTTTATATCGCTGCCTACCTCTCTGTTTTGATTATTGAGGCAGTTTGAGCAACTGCAATAAATGGTTAATTACCCTTCAACTGAACAAGCATCCTTAGGCTCCTGATGCTGCAAAGATTACGCATCAAGGCAAACACTCCTGGCTCTCATACTGTGAGATCACTGTAAGGATTAAAATTTGGCATAAGAAAAGAGAATAATCCAGTACATTCTATATGTATTCATACTTCATCCCAAATAAAATACTGGGTGTGCACAGTGTTAGGAAGTAGGGTATTAATGCTATTTTTTAAGAAGCATAAATTACGAGTGTTTACTGCCGTAAGCAGCTATGCTGTTCTTCCTTGAGATGGAGTTCACGCTGCAAGCCCAGCATTGGGCACCAACCACCCGTTCCACAATACAGCTGTTTCTGTGCAACACCCAGCAGGTTTTGGTAGAGTTGAGCTTAAGTGTCTTCGTTGCCAGAGATTCAGAAAAAATGAAGCATTTTTAATGTAAATGTATCTTCCCAGCACTGTGCATCAGCGATCTCTGTAACTCTGCCCTGTTCCCCAGTAACTGTTTTCTTCCCTTCTAACACAAGACCAGTGAATTATCAGCCTTCTTTAAAAGGAGAACCTCATGTCCTTAGTGTAGCCCAGTTTGTCCAGGTTGGGAATGCAAGCATACTGGATCATTGGAGGAGGTCCACACATGAGGATCAGAACATCATTCTGAGGTGGGGGCAGGTGTTCTCTGATCATGTCTTGGTTCACAAATCCTTGGCTGTACTCCCAATCTGTTAATCAAATTAAAGAAGGGGAAGGGGAATGAGGGAAAAGGCAGGAAATTACAGCTATGTCACTTTAGGATGAAGCGTGGGGGGTTGGGGATTTTTTAGTAACATTCTGGACTGTAGCATTTATACACTCCACTGGCACAAGTGTCCTCAAATTATGCTACATAGAAAATCTGCCACCTCCGCTTTTAAGATGCAAAACTGATACATGGAGAAAACAAGAGCTAGCTTCTAATAAAACCTGCTAAAAGCTCCCGGGAAATCTCACGCAGAGCTGTGAACAGAATGTGAATCTTTTTAGCTCCAGCACTATGAAGTAACATCCACCCTCTTCACCCCACTGTTTACTAGTCAACTAGGGGAAACCTAGCTGATGAAGTTGTTCCCAGTTGGAAGACTCGCAGTGCTATCAGTTAATATCAGAATTCAAGTTTACTCCTTGCATCCCCAGCTGTGGATACAAAATCTGCTGACCCAAACCTTTGGACACAGTAGGACTGACACATTTTTCTCCCATAGGTTATCTAAAAATGTCCGGGTTTGGTCCATTTCCGCATATGGCAGTAAAAGTCTGCACAACAACGTTGAGGAGGGATCTAAGGAGAAACTTTTATTGCAACTGCTAAAATCAGTTCACAAATATCAAATAAAAGGAACAATAATTAGGAATTCCAGGATTCTCCAGTAACTGCAGAGGATGACATGATAGCAACAGACTGTGAGGACGGCAAGACCTTTGCCCCAACCCCACTGGAGGTGTATTCTTGGTCACAAGGTAAGAGAAGGCATATGGCTTCTGCTTTTCTGTCCCAAACTACCACTGAATAGGAATGTGAATCTATCCTGATATGGGTAAGCATGATGAGGAGTGGTAAGATAGGAAAATGACAAGGAATGACACGGACACTATGAGGCCTTTTCACAATGGCAGTAAGTATTTAGCCTTTTCTTCCTCAAACTTGCACAGCTGAGGGAGGCACATTCAGCTACCTCATCCTCTTACCTAGAGCAGCCAACTGTATTGCATTATCTTTAAAACTGAACTGAACCAAGCTAGAACAGTATTTTCAGTGAAAAGCACTGTTAATACTAAGGCAATTGCCTTACTGATTGCCTAGGATGACCAGCTATAACGAACTGCCTGCCGTACAAAGACAGCTAGGTAGGAGTCTGCACTTGGCCACATCTCTGTGAGACTCAGTGCCTCTGACACTCCCACTGCAGCTGTCTTAATGCACGCTCTGAACATAAGACAGTAAGACAACACGTTGTATTTATGTCTGTGGGGAAGGAGAAAGGAAAGTCACCTTCCAGAGTAATGGTAAATACTCAGGTGTAGTCATGGGAGGAACACTGCACTACCATTACCTGAGGTGAGCCTTGTAAGCTTTGGAAACGTTGCCTGATTACACCTGAGAGCTTCTGTGCATCACTGTGTGAAGAATGATGCTACTGAATGCATTCAGACATGATACATTAAGCAAGAAAGGAGCTCAGAAATATGCACACAATATAGGATGTCTCCTGCCAAACACATGCATTAATACTCAGAACTTAAGCTTCAGTGGAAGAAGCATCTTACTTTCAGGTGCTTTGTCCAGTGTGTACCAACACTTAAAGCGACCGGGATTCTGAACCTGGATCTCCTCTAGTTCGGAACGTAACAGAATATCCTTCTCAGTCTGCAGGATAAGGAAAACAATGATTATGCTCTGCATTTAAGTGCAATCCTCAGATGACCACAGAGCATTAGCTTTTCTGCAGCCCTGTGAGATGGAACACATTATTCAACTCTATTTTACAGGCTGAAGAGAGCAAACACAAGTTATTTCCATGACTGTCCTGTGGCACAGCTAATAAAAAGGTTCACAACATTCCCAAATCCTGATCATGTAAGGCATTCCCCCTAAAAAATAAAACAAAGGAAAACCTCTAACAGAACACAGAGCCTTGTTCAGCGAATTAGTGGTAGCATACGAAGAGTAAAGGCCTCTTTTAGCACTCCTATTACAAAAGCAACTTTAATCACAAAATTAACCACGACTGTTCACAAGTATCTCCCTAGCCCTCCATACCACACCATTCAGTCAGGAAACTGCCGGGTTCTTCACCTCTGCCACTTCAAGGTTCATCAGCACAGCCATTTGGAGGTTGCTTGCTTTTTAAACAGGATGTGGAACAAATGACCAGAAGGGTATTGAGGTCTGATGATAATACAGGTTACCCAGGGTACCAAGTTCTGCTCCTCCCTGATGCAACACCATTGAAGGACAAAAGAAAGCCTTATTCCCTTACAAGCAGCTGCAGTTTGTGAAGGAGGGAAAACGGTGGAGACTAAAAGTGGTACCATCCTCTGCAGCCTTAGTAATTTGGCATTGAGGACACCACCATATCTGTCACTGTGGGAGTAAGGAGGAATGTGCCAGCCACTGTTGCTGAGAAGGTGCCTACTTCTGGCTCTGCAGTTGCATGTGTTCCAGAAAAGCTACTACTGGGTCTGACCAATTCAAAGCATGCTTGTCAGAAGCACTGTATGAGCCCATGTACGCTGTCATCTGTAATCTAACACAGCTTTCAGGAGGGCCAAAATAAATGTGTGTTCTGACAACCTTTAAAAAAAAAAAACAAACACAAACATATTTTAAACTATTAAAAACATTAAAACCATCGTCTGTAGGCTTTCCTGACTGACCATTTGTCATGAGGCTGCTTTATGTTTGTGCAGTTACTGGGTATAAGGACTCTTTAAAGCCAAAGACTGATGTTTACACAAGCTGTTGCTAATAAGCAGGCAACTATTCCCCAAGTCCTCCCTGCAAGAAGCAACAGGCTTTCTATGCCACTGAAGCAGCTCTAGCCCTGTATTAGTCATTCTGAATGACTCATGGCAAATCCTGGCCTTCCTGCCCTGACACTGATTGTACTTCATGCCAGCTCCTAGGGCACAGCAGAGACCAGCTGCTGCAGCAGCACCAGCCAGCACCAGAGGGCACCAGCAAGACACTTGAAGAGCTGCTTTACTGCAGTAAAACGGCAGAAAGAGCGCCTGTTGGCACCCGCATCATAGCTGATGGGCAGAAATATCTTGGGTTTATAGCTCAGATGTGGTACAAAGGAAATGACAAATGACAGAAGATAAGAAACCACAGGCAGGCAATAAGGTTCACCACAAAAAATGGCTCATACTCCAAAACCAAATGTTCATTATGATGGAGAAATCTAAAAGCAAAGGATTAACACCAGAAAAATATCAAGGAAAGAAGAGGTGGTACAGTTCAGCAGCACACCACCATTTGGGTTGCCTGGTCACTGAAGCACAGTATGGTAAACCTCAAAGAGCAATAGTAACACATGAAGAACTGACAAAAAGAATGGAAATTAAAGGCAACAGCCATGCAGAATCACAGCACCCATAGCTGAGGGAGTCAACTGTTAAATTCAGCTTCACCCAAGGAGTTCTCAAACAGAAAAGATTCCACATACAAACCCTGCTGCAAAGCAGAGGAGTTACGACTGCTGAAGGAGACGCATGCACACCTCTTTCATGTTTCCATTCATAAAGACAGCTCTGAAAGTCTGCCCAAAATAATAACAACTTGTACAAAGGAATGCAGAGTTTTGAAACAGTTATAAACTGAATTAGAAACAGAAACAATGAGACACAGGAAACTGAGAATTAGCTGGGAGGAAAGCGACATTTATTAACGCTAAACCCACAGTTCATTACAGTCCTTTTATATGGGAAGTTTCCAACATTTCAGTTCACTTCTCCCCTCAGGGTTTGTATTCCTGCATCAGGCTTTCTCAGCAAGAATTTCATTTGCTGGGTGGAGTTCTGTTCGTTAATTAAAACTTTATAAGCAGAACAAAAGATAGAATTACCTGGTTAGCAAACAGCAGCTGACAAATGGTAGGGTCATCTTTGTCTTTCGCGATTGCTCGAATGATCTGCAGCATTGGTGTTATCCCTGAAAGAGAAAGGCAGGCCAGTGATGTGAGAATGCAAAGGAGCAAAAGAAAGAGCAAGTGAGCAAGTGAGAGAAAATAGGTACAAATACATCTACCAGCTGCCAGTAACCACGGGTGAATCTTACTTACCAGTCCCACCTGCAATCATCCCCACATATTTCACTGTCTTAGTAACTGGTTCAGCTTTCTTTTCAGGCCGAATAGCAAACGTGCCTGGAGAGAGAAGATGGAAAACATTAAAACACACAGGACACAGTGCCTGTGATCCCTTCCCAGAACATTTAGCTAATTGACTCAGTTTTGGCCCTGTCACCCTGTTTCCCCCCCCTTAAAGTAGGAGCAGGAAACAGACACAGGCAAAGATACCACAAATTAAAACAAATCCTGAAAGATAACCAGTGACTGCAAGACATGATGATAACATCAGACACTGACATGGTTTATTACTTATTGCTGCCTATAGCATCAACTCATCACTACTTGTATTTCTATTTGTTCATGTTCCAAATCACCAGTGATATTCAGAAGCCCAGTTTCCGAAAACAATTCTACACAAAGGAATCAATCTGCTCAGAGACTTTATCTGCCCCATGCAGATTATTTTAAGGGAAAACCAAAATATGCAGGGTGTATTTTTGGTATATTTATATCCTCTTTTTAAGCTTATGTGCCAGTTTCAGCCAAATATGACAGTTTGAAATTGCCCAAAATACTGTATTTGTTGTATTCACACCTCTCTTCATCCAGGATAACACAAACACAACATGCAAACTCTGGAAAAACACTTGTCTGAGTTCTCACAAAGCTGCCAGAAGGTTTTTGTGACACATTTGTGGCTGCACTATGCTGAAGTGAGATGTTTTATATTGACATAAAAGTACTTCCTACTGATAAAGTTAATTTTCATTTGGGAAATTAGCATTGAACAGCACAAATATACAGTGCTTTTATCAGCATATAAACTCTGTCCATATAAGCGAGCAGAGTATTCCCTTCTTTGAGAACACTGTGATTAATAAGCACTTCCATAGTCATATAACAACCTTCCTCAAGATGGCTATTGATTTAATTAAGGTATTAGCGATTTCTTTTCATGCACAGATGCTAACAACAGCAAAGAACACCCATGTCTAGCAGGAGAGAGCAAGTATATTGAGAATATCAGCCCAAATAATAAACAGAGGTGACAGCTAACATTCAGTTCATGCACCATCTGTAATTAAAATGTAGCCAACAGAGATTCTGTTCCTCTGCTCTCATGAGACCCCACCTGGAGTGCTGCAACCAGCTCTGGAGATCTCGGCACAGGAAAAACATGGATCTGTTCGAGTGGGTCCAGAGGAGGGCTATAAAAATGATGAGAGGAATGGAACATCTCTCCTGTGAGGAAAGGCTGAAAAAGTTGGGGTTGGAGAAGAGAAGGCTCCAGGGAGACCTTATTGCTGCATTTCAGTAGTTAAAGGGGCATATAAGAAAGATGAGGTCAGGCTTTTTAGCAGGACCTGTTGCAACAGGACAAGGAGTAATAGTTTTAAACTAAAAGATAGATTTAGATTAGATATAAGGAAGACACTTTTGTTACAATGAGTGTAATGAAACACTGGCACAGGTTTCCCAGAGAGGTGGTAGATGCCCTGTCTCTGGAAACACTGAAGGTCAGGTTGGACAGGCCCCTGAGAAATCTGATCTAGCTGAAGACACCCCTGGTCATTGCAGAGGGGCTGGGCTAGATGACCCCCAAAGGTCTATGTCAACCCAAACCATTCTATGATTCTATGATGCTACATAGACTTGAACCCAGATGGAAAAAAATGTGATCAGTATTACTATTGCTTTATAATGATTTTTTTTTTCAACATGGTTTAGTCTGGATTAATTATATCTTCCAAGTCAGCCTTACCTTTTCCTTTGTAGACAAGTAGGCCACTTGGTCCTCTGAAGTCAATAGTATCCCCTATTTTCAGGCTGTCTAAGTATTGAGACATCTTCCCTCCATCAGGAAACTTTGGATGGATGCCCCTAAAGTAGATCTGTTAAAAATAACAATGAAGCAATTTATCTCACAGCTTAAAGATGAGCATTTCCCTTCAAATATTTAAGTACCCATATTCCTCATGCAAAGAACACAATTACTACCTAAAGAAATGCTTCCAATGCAGAACTGCCTGACAATAAAAGAAAAGCACTGAGTTCTCCAAAAAGGATTAAAATGCCCCTCTTGCCCCAGTTTTGATCAGACTGGACACAGACTGGCAATTCACCACTCTATTTCTGTAACATAGAACATATCTCTAAACAATCAACCTAACTTCTGAGAAAGATCCCTGACAGCGGAGTTACAAACAGATGCTGCCAAACATCCCTCTTGGGATGCCAACTGTTTGCATCTCAAAGTTAGAGTAACAAAGAAAGTGCATACCAACTAATTGAATATTCAACCATTCACCAACAGGTATCAGTGGGTGCAGTTACATTGCTGGAACTCTGCTGGGGTTTTTTGTTTTAAATCCCACGGATATGAAAGGGTTCAAGCTGAGACTAGCTACACTTTCACAAGAACGTTTGCATGCATGGAGAGCCACACTGGAAAGGAGTCTCATGAAATGTTTCTCTTTAGGTGAAAGATTTACATTTTTCCCTTGTCATGTCTTTAACGCCAGGCTCATGAGGATAAGTAGGTAGTAAAAGATATATTCATGTCCAGTTTCACAATAAATGAATCAATTGTTAATAGCTGCAAAGAAGAAAAAAAACCCAAGTTGAGTAAAAGACTAAGAAAATCCAACGCAGATATTCAGGTTTCAAATTTCTGTCAGCTTTAAATATATCTGCTTAGTCCAGCTACCAAGAGACAAAACCCAAGTACATTATCACAAGACTCAAAACCACATTCTTGCCAATTAAACCAGTCATTCACTCGGTCTGGACCAGTAACAATAATGACCATCACTCATAATGACCATGCTACATGGTCAGAAGACACTGGCAGCTCAGGCCAGGTTAATTCCTTATTTCAGAAGGATTAAAAATATGTGTAAACATCTGCAGTTCTACACAGATTTTGGAAAACTGCAATATGCAAATACAGAAAATTATGCAGCATCCCATGAGACATACTCACTGCAGAAGTGCTTGCAAAACGCCATATGGGCTGCAGGTAACTGCAGATCACCTGTTAAAACGGTGGAAGTCTGCAGTGGCACGTACCTGAACAGAAGCCAGCACATCAGACTTTACATAGCACTGCAAGTGTAAAAAGTGGGGTCAGGAGTTGCCCAGCCTGGTAAAAGAGTGTGACATTCTCACCTTGACAACAAGATCCACAAAGCCCTTGTCATCATCACTGGAAACTGGAGTGTAAGGTCTCACAACCAGAGCGCCATTAATCCGTGCAGACAGGTGGATATGCTGTCCTGTGTGGAGGGAAGAGAAAAAGCAGTTTGCTTTCAAAAGGTTTTTTTCTTTTGGTGGATGTACTGAATTGGCACAGCCTGCAAACTCCGTGTCAAAGTTCTCCTAACAACCTTGTTTTGGGAAGCCACTTTTTCCTCTCTCATCTTCCTGGAATGGAGCACCTTGCACGTTCAACCATGCACAGATTCTATCTGGAAGGGCAGATAACTCTGCTGTATGTGTCAGTCATACCTGTTCTGATAGCTTTGACAGTTCCCAAAGCCCTAACTGTATGTGAGATCTTGCAAAAGATGTGGCATGTCTCTCATGTAAAAAGGACTCCGGAAGGGAAAACTGTCAAGTGCTGTTCACACTTCTTTATTAACCTGTTAGTTATAAACTGTTAAAAGTTTTGTTACAACTGAGTTTATAACTGTACTTAATTTGACCACGACGGCTCATGTCTACAGGAGGTCTTCCAGCTGCCCTTGCTCAGGCTGCCTAGAAATAAAGCACTTTTCTAACCCCGCTATTTCTCCAGTTTAACATCTGAACCCAGTGATCGCATTTCAATTTGGCATACATTCACTGAACTCTCTACAAATAGTCTCATTTCTCAATGTCCATGTTTTTGATGAAAAAAACCCACCTAGAATTAATTCTTTTGAAAGGGTTTCCTATAAAATTCCAACATCCTGAAGAGACCCAAGAGAAGAATATCTAGGGGAGGATTTGGTCTTTGTTATTTTAACACCACTATGTCAACAGAACAAACTACCTCTTAAGACAGAATGCAGTTCTTCAAAGACAGTGCAGTTTGCCTGCTTGATCTGGGAACACAAACTGAGGATTCTACCAGTTTGCCAAGCCAGAGGACCAGTAAGACAAAAGCAGCGGGTGAATGAAGATGTGCTACCTGGTGACTTGGGAAATGAGCAACCATAACTGACTTGAAGACATCATGTAAAGGTGATTCAAAAAATCCTCTCAGCATAAACCTACACAGATCTGGTACCACTCATGTTTCCTGCTTGGGAAGACCTCAAAGCAGCTGCATCAGCAGCCTCCCATTCCTCTTCCAGGCTAGGAGTGGCCTCACCACCCCCTCCTCCAGGAAGAGCCCCATGGAGAGCACTGCAGACAGTGAACCCGGGCAGATGGGATCGCTGCTGAGGCACGTCTCACAATAACTGGCGCAAATCCCAAAAAGGTGCTCCTCCCAAAGGAAAATCACACCTTAGGCTCTTATTTAGAGCTCTACCCCACCCTGACAGGACAGCAGCAGGCAGCCTCAACATGGGGCCACACATAATCCCACTCTTACTCAGAGCCACTTCTTTTCCTGTAACACCCCAGCTGGCAGTAGGAAGGAAATTCTGGTGCTGGACTAAAGATGCAGAGTGCACACCAGTATCTGTCCCACAGCTGCTGTGCCTGCTGTTCTCAGCTGCTTTCACCACCCTCACCAGCTTTCAGCTCTCCTTGCTTCCCAAATCTTGCCCAGTAAACCACACACTCAGTCACCCACATATTAGACTGTGCAGGGGACCTTAAGGAGCATGACTGTGCTGCTCCTGGGACTGTGCAAGGCCAGGGACATGCCTTCTCGAGCTGTGCAGAAGTAACTGGCTGATTTGCCCTGACCTTACTAAAACACTGGAGGAAGCCACAGCATCCAGCAGGCCAAATTCACCCCAGATGGTTCCTCTTCTGTTAGCATACAAGAAAAGAGCAATTACAGAGGTGCAACAGCTCACTCCTCAATATTCATCAGGGGGCAAGGGTAGCAAACTAGCTTTGTCCTCATGGCTACTTAGCAGGATCAAGAAAACAATATATCCCAAACAACAGGGAACCTAAACACTGTGGACTATAATGCTGGAAAGGTGCCATAGAATTACCATGAAACACCTGATTCACAGATCATTGCAACAGGTTGCTAAAGCAGAAGTCCCTATTAAACACAAGTGATAATTAAATGTTCTTTACATAAGCAGTAGGAAACAATAGCACTAAGCTGTTATGAAAGGCAACATACCACATGGCAAGGCCTAAGGAAACATCTAACGCATGGTGATTAAGAAGTTCCATGAGACTGGCTGCAAATTCAGAAGTGACTAGATCATGTGGTAAACCACATGTGTTAGAGTGGAATTAGCAGAGAACATGGCCTCAAGAGATGGAAAGAGACCACTGAGACCAAGCACCATGGGAATAACACACACTGGAATGCTGAGACTGGAAAAATAAGTAAAGACCAGTGTTTGTTTCTACTGTCTTCACAGAAACAAGCTGGATGTACACCCTCTGTAAGCACACAAGAGTTCAGGCCTGCAGATGACTCACAGCATGAGGATAATCTTGCAAAGCTCTAAATACTAGCTCAAACTATGTGGACAGTATTCAAAATTCAACAGTTCAAAATACAGGGAAAAAAATCCCTCCAAAATCTCTCATAATATAATTAACCACACATGCATTCCTAGGAAGGACAGACAGCACATACCTAGAGGAAGGCCCAGAACATGATCTATGGAAGGGAGAGCAAATCGAAATCTTCTTGTATCATGACTAACTTCCTGAAAAGAGGAAAATTAAGAGAACAGTCAGCTATGCCCTTGGGATTTAATTCTTGCGATTTCACTTGTAAAACCAATGCACTGCTCTGGATTCCTGCAGGATTGAGTATCTAGGGGAGAGCAGCTCTGTCCAACCCGGCCTTGAACACCACCAGCGATGGAGCATTCACAACTTCCCTGGGCAACCCATTCCAGCGCCTCATCACCCTTACAGTAAAGAATTTCTTCCTCATATCCACTCTAAACTTCCCCTGTTTCAGTTTGAACCCGTTACCCCTTGTCCTCTCACTACAGTCCCTAAATTTTTGCATAACGCAAATACAAACTCTTTCGAACATGGCAATCCTGCAGAGGTCAACTTCTGCAATACAGAAATAAAAAAAGAAATAAAGCAGACAAATGCACGTATCATTTTAATGTATATTTACATGTGAATAGCAAAACTTGGTAAGATACTCATATGCAGATTGAGACTAAACTATAACTTTCTAAATAGTATGAACATTTACACTGCCTTCTGCAAGAAGGCCACTGGACAGAAATGAGCCAGTTTTTAATTCTCATTTAAGCTAAATTTAAATATGCATGAGTACAAGACCAAAAAAATTTATTCTGAGGTATTAAAATCAGATGAATTAAGTATTTCAATGTGGATGATTTCAGAAAACTAGTGGCTGCCAAGATAATTATGAAGTAGCAAGCTGGTCCCCTCTGCTGTGCTAAGAGCCTTAAAAATATCTGCCCCATAAAAATGGAATTAATACTTCATTAAAACTGAAAAGAGCCCTCTGTTTAGATAAGTACTTTATTAAAAAATTATGACAATTCTTTTACTAGGAATGTTGTAACTTGAATAAAAGTTTGGTAGGAGTAAATAAAATGCTATTGCCTATCCTATTTAAGTTTTATCTCTTAAAAATCAGGTGACATTCATGGGACTGAAAAAGACAAAAAAGAGAAAGTGACAACACAGCCTAATTCCTCACCCAATTACTTTTTTTCTTTAAAACCTTATGGGAAATAATAACACTTCTAAAGAAAATTTCATAAACATCCTGGAAAACATTGTAGCCCTTTTTTAAGGGAAATGCTAAACAAAGAAGGGAACTGAGTGACAGGCTACAAAGAGCTTCCCTGTACTTATGCCTATCCAGTAACAGTAACTGCCATCGAATAATCCACTAGACAGCTAAGGTGGACTTAACACTGTTGCTCTCATGCTGACCACTGCTGTTTCTATATGAAGATTTCAGCAGCAGCCAGGCCACTTCAAAGCTGGCTTTTGCCAATAGTCCTTCATTTTAAAATGCTGTCTTTCCTCAAAGCTCCATCCAACCTGGCCATGAATCAGAAGTTTTGAAGATCAGAGTGTTTGCACGAGATTTTTGGCGAGATGTGAGAAGATACTAGCACTTATTGTACCAGATTGTTATTTTTCAAAATTAACTTCTGTTTCCAGGATGCATTTTCCATTCAGGCAAAATATTATAAACACTCATGAGTCAAATATTCCCAGTTGATCAAGGTACCACAAGCAGTAGCATCTGACTTGGCTACGTAAGAGCTGTTCCCAAGATTTTAAAAAAGGCACACAAAAATAACAACAGGGTGAGGAAAAAAACAGTAATTTATTAAAAAATAAAAATCAAGTGAACTGTGAATTCTCTTCTGTTATAAACTGCTACAGCAGAAACCTGCAAGTAGCTTGATTCTCAGAGGCATGTGCAGTGTCTCAAGCTTCCCTCCCCTTCTGCAGGTCAGACCTGCAACCACGTGCTACAGCTCTCATGAAAAAGTGGGGAGTATATAATTATAGCATTGTTGCAGTACACATGGGAAATAACTTCAGTAATGGCACCCAGCCCAAGCCACGGGGGAGCTTTCAACTCGGCTGAACCCATGACACCCACAAACCCCAGGATTCAGAATGACAGAAATCCTTTTCTTTGACAAAGAGAACAAATGAAAGCCAAACTATCAGCACACTCCCTGCACATCAAACAAAGCTCTGTTCTAGCCCTTTTCTGGTAACTTTCTGACTAGCTCGTGGATTGAAAAAGTCAACACTACAAATATGTCCAAGTGTGATTTCACACCGGAAAAGCCAAGACTTCTGCCTCATGCTTTTGATGGTGAGTTTATCCAAGGGAGATCTGGACTTTTCACCTTTTATGGCTTTGGCCTCCTTCCCTCAAGTTGAGTTGACTTTTGATAGCAAGATCCATCCCTGAAAGAGTCATGACTTCCATCTAGAAACCTAGTTGAGGAGCCTGGGAGATACAGAATGGCTTCTACTTTTGTCAGAGGGGAAAAAGAAGCTGAGACAGCTCAGGTACTATCAGGACTGCATCTTTCAAACATCTTTCTTCCTGTAACACATTAGAATACACAAACCCAGTAACAGGAGTCAGTATCAACACAGGTCTGACAACTTCTATGCTAAATGCTACTGACCATGAAAAAACTGCCTGCTCTGCCTGACAGCATAACTCTGCTTAAAGAGAACCCAGTAGTACAGAGTGTATGAATTTCTGCTGCTGTACCACATGACATAAGACACGTGACAGAAACTCCAAGTCTGGTCAATTCTAAAACAGAATTCTCCACTTCATGTTGCTTGGAAAGAAGCTGCTTGCAGAAGTGCAGATCTCGGTTATACCAGGCAATGAGCATTTATAAACAATTTACTTAAAATACAAGTATTCACCCTACTGCAACATTACCCAAGATTTAAGAAGCTACAAGCATTTCACAGTATCTGTGGAGAGGGCATGCTCAGCACTGTACATGCACTTACCTCCTTATCAATGAGCCTCAATGCATATTTCACTTCAGGATCCTGCAGAGTAATTGCAGGACGGCGATTCCCCCAAAACTTCAGGAAGATGGTGTAGATGAACTTTAATGGGTATGTCACAACCCATCCCAACTGCAGCAGTACAGAAGGAGTGTTAGACACATGTGCATAACAAGAGAAAGTTATTTTTTATTTTGGTGAGAAAGAACACAGTAGTTTGACATGACAATCTAAACCCCAGAAAAACGGGTTTCTTCATACTAATATGAGAAGGAAGAGGAGGTATTTGAAAATACACCAGCTACTTTAAAAGCTTGCTTTATAAATACCTGGCGTTATTACTCCTACATTGAGGTACTTGGCAGGAGGCCTGCCAAACCTGGAAACTTGACAGATGTGAGGCTGTCACAGCTCCATGTCCTTGCTAACAGTTGGTCCCCAGATCCAGCTGTTATCAAGGCTGAGTACGTACATCCAGCAGGCACAGACACACATACAGAACACATGCCCAAATATACATGTGGCGGGACACACTGATCAAAACAGACAGAGGCTCACACAAACAGCAACAATGGCTGTCATCCTGATCCCCTCACTGACTGATCAGGGATAAAAGACATCCCACAGGCATGTGTACACAGTGAATTCACCAGTAGCTGGCTTAGTCCTCAGAGCAGCTGTCCCCAGACTGCAGTCCCCCAAGTTGTTCACATCTGGGAGTGAGTTGCTACCGCACAGACCCCTTCACACACCATCACATGCACTGTGGTATCACCCTTCAAGATACACACACACACACACACCTGGCTCCCAGGCCATCTCACCCAGTTACTGGTTAGTCCAGCTTGATCTTTGCTAGCCATCACACACTCGTGCTGGGTGCTGGCACCACAGACACACAAGCACTCTGGCCCACACGGTCTGGCTCCAGGCACTGGCACTTAACACTCCCACAAAGATCCATGCATGAAAAGCAGTATCCCCTTCCCAGGAAAGGGGCTATGGAGTCTCATGAGGACAGGACAGACTATGCTGACGGGCTGCAGGATACAGCCAGCCAGGCAAGCCTGTTTACATAGGGTCAGCCCTTTTTGTCCCTTTATCCTTCTATTTTCCCACATTTGTTCTTCTTCAAAGGCCCCAATCCTTGCCTTTGGCTCCTCCCTTAAATGTCCCACAATCCCCACTCACCCCCTAAATCCCATGCCCCCCCAGCCTTCAAGGGGAGCCAGCCTCCCACTGGTGTCTGCCTCACCCCTGACTCAGGGGGCAATGGCTCCCCCAAGCAGCTCTAGGAAGGTCCCCAGCCTGCCAGTGTTTCTTTGTGCGCACTTGTATAGAGGTAAACCTTCATGAGTTGGCTGCTCTCCTGTGATGGACCTGAGAGTATCACCCAAGACCTGGTATCACCCAGGCTCCTTCCACAGTTGTGCCTCTGTGCTCCTTGGTGCATGGATGTGAATTCAGGCTCCTCAACCACATCACTTAACACACACCACTGCTTTGGGCCTCTTACATCACAGCGCCTAGAGGCAGTGGTCAAGGACAGGTCGGACAGAGCCTTGGGCAACAAGGTCTATTCTGAGGCATTCATGCCCGGCAGGGGTTTGGAACTAGACAATCTTAAGGTCCTTTCTAATTCAAAGAAATCACTTCATAGCACAGACCTGTGCGCCGGGAGCACACAGGGGTTCAAACCTCCATACATGTCTCCAAAGCACAGTAAATTTCAGGGGTTTTTATACTTTACATTCTCGTCTTGATATAATATCTAAAGCATCCACACATATAAATTGGTAAGTTACAGAACTGTAGTCCTCTTATCCTACTGCACACTTCAGTTAGGGCTACACTGACAGTTCATTACTTTTTAGCTTTCAACTGCTAATACCTGGAGCTCTGTGTTTAGTTCTCTGTCCAAATTGTTATCATATCTTACCATTAGGGATGTCCCTGCTTAGAAGCAATTTACAGAAGCAGATGCAAGCCGTCTACAGGCCTGAAATCTAATGTATTGTTTATCGTGCCTCACCAGAAGGACAGATTCCCACGCTCAGAGGGGCCCCCTGTTGAGCAATCATTCACATTTAGGTGCTAAGTCATACTCATGCTAAAAAAGCAAAGTTATTTCAGCTAAGACCTAATGTCTTGGTCTCATTTCCAACCAAAACCATTCTATGATTCTATGTTTGCATAGCCTGCTGCAGGGATGAGCTTCACCCCAGCGGCTGAAGTCCCACAAGATGGGAATAGGTTATGCCATGACACCACCATCTCCATGCCCCAACACCATGCACAGGTTGCCTAGTTGGGGGAGGCTGAGTGACCCCACCAGCCCAGGAAAGCACAGAAGAGACCACAGCACTGCAACTACAGCTTTGTGGCAAAGGCAGAAGGAAGATGTCACCTCCTCACCCAATACCAGACACCTCAGCCGCTTGGTGGGTCTACAGGGCTGAAAATGGGTCACCCACAGGCTACAAGAGCAAAGCCTGCCAGGACCATGCTCAGCTACAAGCCTGTGCCTTTGTTTCGGTTTCTAGTGCCTGTTTCCAGGGACATGTTCTGCCAGATTAGATAAGCACTGTAACAACCTACAAAATCACCTGCGTAGGCAGACTTGGTTCTAACTTAGGACTGGAGAATAAACTGATCAACTACTTACAAAACCCTTCACCAATGCTGTAATTTGTTATTCAATGATTTAACAGAGGAGAGGGAAGAAGCAGGACGACGGGGAGGAGCAAAGTACTTAGATTGCACAGAGTGCACATCTTTGTCCTGTCTGGTTAACTTTCACTTTCGTTTTCAAGTATTTTAGAACCACAGCTCTATGAGTGAGACAGTTCTCAGGAGGCTATAAACACTGCAACATTATTATTATTATTATTAAACTGTGGCAAATGTAAAATTAAAAATGGGGCATTATATAAGCTCTCTCTTCTTAAAATGCTGCTGTACAGGTTTAAAATGTACTAACATTTGGTATAGCTTGAAGACACACCATGCCATGAACACACACACTGCCTTTTTCACTTTAATTTGAAAATACTGAAACAGCTCCACAGAGTTCGTTTCTGAAGAAGCTGCAGTTTACAGGAATGCTATTCCTTAGTTCTACAGATCCACCACATTACTGTAGCTCCAGGAAAAACTTTTGAGTCACAGAAAAGGGGGGAGGGAAGTGAAGAATATGACAAGCAGCAGATAAACTCCCTGATGAGAATTTTAACAGATGAACAAAACCTGTAGGAGATAGCAATCTGCAAGAAATGATGCTTCAAAAAAAAGCATTTTGATGTTAAAATAACCTAGCTTCATTTACAGATGCAGCCATCTAAAACGGATCAAAGAAGCACAGCTGTGGCCTAGCAAAATTGACAATCAGTGAATTGAAAAGTTAGGCTTGGCCCAAACTCCAGCAGTAAAGTATGTCAGTAACAGCTGATCAGGAAGGCAGAAGAAGAGTAGGTTCAAAATATTACTTCTAAGTCAGATTCTTCACCTGTGTGCAGAGATAAGTGTTTTTCCCATCTTCGCAAATATTTTTGGGTCATCAGCTGCTAAGTGAAAGCTACCACAGCTGTTCAGTAAATGACATTAACACAGTCTTCCCCCACATGAGCATCATCATCACCTTTTGAAGCAATGCACTGTATCCGAGTCTACTGGTACAGAATTAACTTTAATTTTGACAAACATTTTTAACAGTGTTCGCCTCGTGGAAGGCAATTTGTTATTTATGGTCAATTAATGCAAAAGCCTAATGGGGTTTAGCCTGTAAAGAAAGAGCAAACCAGTTAATTCAGGCAGCTATTTTAGTTCCTTACTCAGGAAGTATCAACTGATGAGCAGAAAAAAGGGAGAACTGAAGGCTGAATGATCACAAAAAGTTATCAGTGCTAAGAAATACATTCTTGGGGTTAAAACTGATCTATTTAATCTTATCACCGAGTGTATCAAGACATTCATGATGATAACTGCCCTGCAATCATGGAAGCTCCATCAGATCTACAGCAGCAGCAGGAATGACTGACTGACCACAAGGCTAGGAATCACTAAATGAAGATCTGGTGACTCACAGTTTCCAGAAGTCACAAAACCAGTAATAGAGCAGGAATTTTTATTAATGGAAACAGACCTTTGCAGTACAACAAAAAAGGCCCTGAGAAAAAAGCCACAGCACTGAGACTTCCAGCCCTGTCCACTGAGGTGCTGTGAGCAAGACACAGTTAAATAGGTAAGCTTGTGGCAGGACACTCCATCACCCAACTGCCCTACAAACACACAAACCTACTGCTGCTTTGGCAAGACTACTCTTGTACCATCAGCTCCACTTCTTCATTTAGACCCTATTTTTAAGTGATTTTCACAGAATCATTAGGGTTGGAAGTGACCATTGAAGATCATCCAGTTCAACCCCCCTGCCAAGGCAGGACCACACAGAGCAGTTTATTTAGTTCTAGTATTTCAGTTAAACGTTCTTCTCACCTGCTTTAGAAAATGATGAGAGGATTAAGTGACAAGCATTTCTTCTGCAGCTTTAACATCTGCCTCATCCTCTTCTGTTCAAGTAACCTAGTGACCAACTGTACCCAAACTAACACATGGTGTATCCGGCGCTGTCCTGCTCCTCTCACGAACCCAGAGCCAGAAACGTTTGAACAGATGCATCAGAGGAAAGACACGACACATCAGGCTGTGTCAGGTAGAGGGCAACGATGTAGATGAGGCCCTTAGTGACATGTTTTCACAGTAGACTTCGCAGTCCTGGAATAACGGTTAGCCATGATGCCCTTAAAGGTCGTTTCCAACCTAGTTGACTCTATGATGCATGCTACACTTAACAGCACTGCAAATCCACCGCTCGGCAGACATGACTCCCAAATTGCTCTCCACTATAGCAGCAACAGCTAGACTTGTGGCTTTAAAGCCATCAGCACGAGTGCGGAAAAATGATTCGGAGAACGGAACGGAGGGCAGCCGCACAAACCACAGCACACAACACACGCACCACCACGGCTCGCACACACAAAGGGCGCACATATCGGAACACGCCCCACGCCAGCCTCGAGGAGGTCCTAGGGCCCGCACCGCGGCTGGGCGCACGGCAGCGGAGACAGCAAAGGCCTGGGGCACGCTGTCACACCGCCATCGGCGCCAAGGACTAGCGGCGAGGCCGCGCCTCTCCTCTCCTCTCCTCTCCCCGCGGCAGGCCCCGGGGCCCGACCGCAGCTCGCTCAGGAGGTCGGCGGGAGGCAGCGCCACGCCGCCGGCAGCCCGCATCCCGCGGCCGCAGGTCCCGGCTCCCCCCC
>JANRGW010032428.1:0-31194 GCA_024733675.1 Psilopsiagon aymara
AAGGCTGCTCTGAGGTCTCCACGCAGCCTTCTCTTCTCCAGGCTGAACAGCCCCAACTTTCTCATCCTATCTCCATAAAGGAGGTGCTCCAGTCCCTGATCATCCTCGTGGCCTCCTCTGGACATGTTCCAACAGTTCCATGGCCTTTTTATGTTGAGGACACCAAGAACCGCACCAATACTCCAAGTGAGGTCCACGAGAGCAGAGCAGAGGGGCAGGATCAACTCCCTCAACCTTCTGATCACGCTCCTTTGATGCAGCCCAGGATACGGTTGGCTTTCTGGGCTGCGAGCACACGCTGCTGGCTCATGCTAAGTTTCTCACTGACCAGCGCCCCAATGAACTGAGAGTGTTGCTGAATTGGGACCGCACAGTAATGTCATACTCTCACTTTTCCTCATTGTGCAGAGCAGGGAGAGACCAGAAAAGCAGGACGGGCCATCACAGTCACCTCCTCTTCCCCACATGAATATTCTACCTGTGTGCATGTTCCCTCCTCTCTCATCTCAGTGATTCTGGGCTTTATGAAAACTAACTTTGCAGTGAAACAAAGTAGATTCTATCTTAGTTCCTACAAATAATAATTATTATTATTTTCATTTGGTAAACAGAAAATCTTTAATGTATTTTCATTAAGACTGTGTGACCATTTTTTCCTTTCATCCTCATTTTTGGTGTGTATTACATGTACTTGAGGCAAAGCATTTCTTACATAATCACTCTTTTTTTCAAGGGTATTGAAGTTAAAGTACAAATCTATACTGGCAAATGCTGGTATGAAAGAGCTGCCTTCTTATGAAACTGTTTGCTTCCACCTCAAAATTCTGATCATTGGCAGCAGCTGGCACACATTTCATTTCAACCAACATAGGTATTAACAAAACCTGGAGCCAAAAGATTCATTGTCAGTGATGAAGATTTCAGACTGAGCATATTTTGGCTTAGTGTGGAGACATGGCAATAAGACAAATATCACCAAGTAGGTGGTTTAACTAACAATTTAGAAGAATTACTAAACAATGATTAGCAGTTATGCTTGAACACATCTAGTACGCATAAAGCTGTAAGCACATTGATGGATGGTGTTAGAGAATGTTAACAAGCATTATTATCATTGCCCTGTTTTACTCTACAAAGATTGATTTGTAGAAGACTTCAGAAAAAACCCAACCATTAACTTCCATAATTAAGTCATAAATATTGGCCTAAGGCACAGGCAGACCAATTTTTGAAATATTTTTTTATAAACCAAAGATTTTTCACTAGAAATCAATGGCAAAGGCCACAGCTTTCTATAGCAGCATTTTTACAGTAAAACTCAATTCAAAGTATAAGGCAGTTTGTACTCATGAAATACCAAGAAACAGCTGTTGAAAAGCAGCCATGGAGGAACAAAAGATGAAAGACCCCAAACCAACTCCAAATCTTCCTTTACTTTGTCGCCTTTTCAAATTCCTGGGTCGTATTTTAATTTTGGGGGGTAATTGCTGCTCTCCTGATTTTGTGCTACTTACAGTGATTGTCTATCCTGCAGCACTGAAGCTCTACAACAGCGGTTTGGACCCCAACTCCAGATTTTTCTCTACAGTTTGGAGGTGCCTCAGAGCTCTCCCAGTGTTCCCTTTAACAAGGCTTGGCATTTCTACCAGTTGTTTCCTCCATCACTACTGAATTGTTCCCACAATTTGAACTTAATTACTTGTTCTTTGGAGTATGTCACACTCCCAAGTAATTTAATCAGAGGTTAATCATGCTTCCCAGGTCGGTTAGATAGCCAAAGTGGAACAGAGCATGTGGCAGATTATGCATTTCATGGGTCAAGTGAGCAAGTTGCTGCAGCACAGAAGTACCTTCAGTGAAACAGATCCTAGGCCAAGCAGGAAGAAAGGCCACTCACTGTCTTCCTTTATTTCCTAACACTAAATTAAACTCATAAAACTAAGATTGTGGCACCATGCCTGGTATGGAGAGATTTTTCAGCAGCTCAAAACTAATGCTGGTTTAGCAACTGATATCAACCTGGTTGATTGTACGATATTAAAAAAGTACTTCAAATAGTCACTGTCTCTGTTTAAACTACCATTTACCTACAGGTTTTCTGCAAGTACGGGTGCATCTGGCACGAAAGCATCCAGCCAGTGTTTTTCAGCTTTGGAAGCACATGCACTACAGTCTGCCGAACCACAAGAGGCTTAGTTTTCTTTGAAGCTGTCTGTACTCCAGCTAAGTTTTGGGTTAGTGCAAAGGCACAAAACAAAGGGTGTGCTACACAAGGAGCTAATGGAAACGATGACAGTGTGTAATCTGTGAATCGTTTATTGCTAAAAATATCAGTGTGTCAAAGCTCTGGGCACCCTGTTCTTTACCAAGAAATACATATTTGAGATAAAAGAATTATGACTGAATTAGGATCAGTACAAAATCAGCCCACTAATTGCACTTGGCCTCCCTGAGACATAGGTGCAAGGGAACAGAGTCCGATTTCTCTACAGAAAATCTTTTACTTCTGTTCCTGCTTTAGTTTGGTTTCATATGACAGACACCACCAATTCAGTGAAGGAGTGACCCTAGGCCCTCTTTCTTCTCCCCAGGGGAGCTCCAATCAGTCAGATTTTTCTCTGCCTTCCTTGCTACCAATGTATTTCAATTGCTTTCCCTCATTTTTTTTCTGCTAATTCCCATTTCCTTCACAATCACAGGCTTTTATGTGACTTGCTGGCCAAGCGATTTTCAGGGGAGCTATAGTTGCCACAGGTCTCAAACGTTAACCCTGCCAGTTGTCGGTGCTGGGACTGCTTGTGCATTTGATTAATGATTCCAGAGCAAAATAACTGTTTTTTAATAGACTGTTGTGTTTTTCTTCTTGTTCGAGCTCTCCTGAAACAGTCAGATTGTTTGGAACAAAGGTTTCTTGGGGAAAACCACCTGAGATGGCATGCTGAAATGCAAGAAATGCAAACTGTCTTCATGAAACCAGAGGGTCGCCGAAGCCCAAGAGGCAGTGACTATTTCACATGTGCAGGAACCTCAGCAAGCCTGAAGCATCTCCAGCTTTGTCACCTTGCGTGGATGTTACACCACTGGGAGTGGAGACACAACCAACAGCTTTAAACATAAGCATTATCTTTTGTAAATGAACACACACACACAAAATAAAGGTAACCCTGATATTATTCATGAATGAGAATGGTGCAATTTCGTTTGGCTGGGGAAAGCCACACAGTGAGGCTTCCCATCCCAGGAGGATAAGGAGGAAAACATGCTGGGAGTTCAGCGCACAGTGTTTAAACGCATATGGCTCCACAAGCTACAAAAGTTTGAGTTGGTTTAAGTGACTAATCCAAATAACCTCCAGGCAAACCCAGAAAAAGTAATTACTCATAAGAGAACATTGTTTTAAACCTAGTAACGGTCAAAATTCTGTTAGAATGTGCTTGCAGCTTCGCTTTTTCTGTCCATTAAATGTGAGGGATATTTCCAGTAAATCCCCTGTCTTAAGTGAAAGAGACATGCATGAAAATAAATACAGGTCACTGTCCCCTGGCCCTTGGAGCACATTCTTTTAAGTGTCTCGCCTCTGTTGAGTCAGCTGAAGCTGACCTAAGCTGGAGTGCTTCCTTTAGGCCCAATACAGTCAGGCCAAAAAAAGCAGGCTTAAGTTAGCTTTAACAATATAAGCTGATTCAAGTCAGTTGAGGTGATGCTCTCTTGATGTCTCCTGTTTCAGCACAGCAGCCTTTTTAAGTGCTTTAGTGTCATCTTCCAGTCCCACTGACTTCAAGAAGCTCTGGCCCAGCTTCTAGCCCCTGCCTGTCTTCAGCACTGAAAATTCATGTTCCTCCCAGACTGCTATTGCTATATATATAGTACTCAGATTTGCTGCTAGGCTATAACCACTCAGGATAATTCTGTGACATACTCAAGGTTCTCAATTGGTTGCAGTCACAAATACTTGAGCCATGGATAATTTCTAGCTTTTCAAGGTGCAGTTTCTCCAAAATCCCTCTTATTGCAAAATAAGCCTCCAGGTGACTGAAGTCACTCAGGATGCATGGAAAAATGCCAAAGCAACACAATAAATACCAAACCAACACAATAAAACCAACAACAACCCCACAATAAGAAGAAAAATCAAATAAATGGGAAAAAAAAAAAAGCGTGGGTAAAATGGAAGCCAGAACTGTGTTTGTTAACGATAGCAAACACTGCAAGTGATCACTATTATAAGTGTTTGCTTGAGATACAGTTATTATGTATTGCCTAAATATTTAAGTTAGCCAAACCTCTGATCAACTGAAGCAAAACCTAGGCAGGCCAAGAAGCTGGAGCTAAACTGTTAAGGAGAATGTGAAGCTGGCATGAGCACTGAAGCAGGAACAGAGGTAGTGTGAGGCACACAAAACCACAAGAAGTGATCTCATGTCTTTAAACTGTCCAAAGAATCATAATAATAAAGTTCTAGACGAGTGTTGAGGGGACACATGCCATTTCAATGAAAAAAGTAATAATTTCAAATGACATTTTGAAACATTCCATGGAAATGTATTTGAAATGTAATATGGGGACTCCAATAAAGAATATGCTTTTAATACATTACAGATTATATGTGATCATCAGTTTAAGACTTCCCCTCAACAAGCAAGATAATTCAAGTAGACATTTAGTCTGTCTATACAGTTTGTATTGCCATCCTTTCAAATGCAAACTCTGATGTTTCTTCATGGCTGGAGAAACCCAGCAAAGGTATGGTTTTAATTTTTCAAACTCCTTTGCAAATAAGCTTAAACATTTTACAGTTAAAAGGACAGAATTTACATTTGCTGTGTCTGGTCAGTTTTAAAATGGTGTCTGCTATGAATCATGTTCACTCTTAGAGTTCATTTAACTTGGCTTATGGTTTGCTTTAAAAAAATGATACGCATCATTTGGAGCTGCACTCTGAGCCACTATTAGCAATAATAAAGGTGTGCAGGTTCCATTTGATGGCCCTTGTATAAACTTGAATTTCCATAGGGAAAAAACAAACAGGATCCACACAGACAGTAATAAATCCCACAGTCTTTTGCCATCATCAATGCCAGGAGTTTTAGCCGAGGTACAGCCAGTACAGATCACCCTGCCACCTTAATGTGACAAAAAGAAATCCCATTAACCAGATTTGCAGTGGGATTTTTTGCTTTTAACCCTAATGACCAAACACATCTTTATGGTGGCATCAAGACACAGAACAACTTTAGAGGGACTTAAGGACTCTCAACACCTCCTGGTACTGAGCTCTTTTAGGCTAGTCTCAGATTTGCAGCTCCTGTGCTATTCACTCAGGTTACCTGAAATTATCAGGTAAGAGAAGCACATCCAGAAAAGGAAGAAATGTAAGATCAGAAGAGAATATGCTTTCAGGGAGGATTAAGCTCCTCCAATTAGCACAGACAGCTTCATACGGTGCTTTCACCTCCCCACATCCATGCTCCTTTCCCTGAAGGTTATCCTAAATTGCAGTGCTTCCCATCAGGCTGAAGCACCTGTTTGGTTTTGAGGCCTCTACACTGCGTTCCTCAGACCATGACAGCATTGCCCTCAAAAGTCTTCCCCAGCCTGCTTTTTGTTTTAAATGAACAGCACTAAAACTGATAGTGGACTTGCTGACCAAAAGAGCCAAAGGAGCCACAATGCTACCAACTCCACTGCTCCAATAAACACAAAATGAGCCTCTGCTCAAGTCAGATGGAGAAGATGAAGAACAGAGGAATCCAGAACTCAGACTCCACGCACCTTCATTTTGCAGCTCCAGTGAATGTAATTTTTTCTCATCATTATGTATTTCAAATGGAGAAGAAAATAAAAAACCACATTTGTCCACAAACCCCTGGAATAATGCAAGCACTTGCCCTCCATTCAGGGATGCTGACTGTCAGTTTTGACACAATTACATCTGCCTTATAAACACAATAAAACATTCTTTCAAAAAGCCACCACATGAAATCCAAATGCGGATGCAGTGAATAACAAAAATCACTTTTTAACACTGCAGCCTACAAGCTCATAGAGCAAGCTACATTTTCCTGATGCTTTCCTGGTGCCCAGCTTCCCAATTTGATGTGGTCTGCAGAGGCATTCTTTCTGGCTACTCTTATGTTCTTAGCCTCTCTTTTTCCATCTCCTATCATAACTGATGGATAAGGGACCTTTCCCTCACACCGAAACACTAAAGTAAGATTGTCCTGAACTCCCCAGCTTCTTCGTGATAGACTTTTCCACTCTTTAGAGCTCTTTAAATGCGCATTTACCTGTTACTGGGCAGCTGTTCAATCGAGTCCTAAAAGTCCATCCTCCAAATCCAGGAGTCCAGCAAAAAGTCCAGCTGGGCAGAAAAGCTGATGGTAAGAAGAGATCAATTAAACAATCACTTTGTTGACACAGTGTGTAGGCAAGAAAGCCCATAGTCTACTTCCTGAAGATGGACTATGAAGTCTCTTAAGACATCAGGCTCCTCAAACCAATATGACTGAACCTCAATGACCAACCAGGTCTTGGAGCATGATGAAAAGGCACATCTGTATGGTCCCATGAAGAGTCTCAGCACAAGAAAGTATCCTAAGGCTTGCATCCTGCTTGTTAAGTTATACAGAGATGCACCACTGAACATCTCTGCAACAAGAGCCTGGCTCTTAACCTGCCAGTACCAACCCAGTGAGCTTCTGGTAGCTGCTGGGAACTGACACAGCTGCTTGCTGAGGCACTGTTATTTGAATGTCTGGTTGAGGTGCCTACACTGGCTTGCTAACAGCACCAATGGCCTCCCAAACCAAAATCACCCAAAATGAATCTGCTCCAAGAAAAGTCCATCCACAGTTATGGACCTGATTTTATCTTCTCATACCACATCTATTCACAGTGTCTCAGCTGCATGACAGTGGCTGCAACTGTTGAATCATGGTGTTGGCTTCTATGAACCATCCCAGATTGAGTTCACTCCCACAGCCCTCTGTCCCTAAACCCTCTGGCTTCCAGGATTTGCACTAAGCAGCAGCTCAGGGGCCACAGAGCCCAGCTCTGCTATGGGTATCACCCCAGATGCTGGGTAGTTATTTGGACCCAAAAAAGAAAGAAAACCAAAAACCCACCAGGGTTTCATGTATGGAGGAGAGTAGGTAAAACTCAACCATGAGATGCACTTCTTTCAAGTGTTATCACTCAGCAAGTCTGTGCTCTGAAGCATAATCAACCAAAGAGAGAAAAAAAGAAGAAAACGAAAACCTCAATTCCACAGATGGCCAGGGCTAAAGCGTGAAGTATTTCTCTTGTGCCACAATGGCATTTAATAGCAGCACAAATGTTTACCTCAATATTGCCTTTAAAACCAAAGGTATTTATGCACTCTGGAAAACAAACCAGAGATCAGGCAATGCAATTAGCTTCATTTACCACATACAGCAAGGTAGCTTGCCAGGTCTGCCTGAGAAATCTTGAGTTTTAATGGGAATTACCAGCAGTCACCTAGTAGAAACAGGTGAGAAATGGCTAATGAATAATGTATTCCATGCATTTAGGACTTCTTTCCATTTCAAAACTGTCTACAAACACATTATTTACTGTCAAAGAACTTCTAGAGCAGTTTCTTGAAAGCTTTCTCATTCGAAAAACATTAGTCAAATATTCATAATCCTTAGAATGGTTTCTTGTACCATGCTAAAAACAATAAGCTCAAACTTTTCACAGAAACAAAAAGTTGGATTATTTTATTAAAGTCTCCTGATTTGTTGAATGTTCACACCTCTTTGGCTGGACTAGTCTCAGAAAGCAAACAGTGTAGGCAGGGCTTCCCACAAGAACCTATCGAGTAAGTGTTATTCACACTTTCCCTCTGTTACTCTGGAGACAAATCTGGCACACCATTTGCCACAGCTAGAAACTGGGTAACATGCTAAACAAAGCCCTTTTGCCCCTGTTTCTGGGAGCAGTGCTGCTGGAGGAGCTCTGAATAACCCATCAGTGCTGCCTCTACCAGCCGCCAGCTCAGTGCCCAAGGACCTGCCTCCTGAGTGAGCCAAAAGGAACTTCACTGTGAGGAGCCTCCTCTCCTCAGTGAGAAAGACTATTTACTTTGGAGCAAAGGATGGTGAGCTCACCCAGAAACACGGCGCTGCTGTCAACAGTCATAGTGTCCATGTTCCCGTTCCTTACTCAGAAGGAATAGGTCGGTGATCCAAGTGCTGGGTTTGACATACTGAAAGCAGGTTGGCGCTGAGTCTAACTGAGGGCTACAAGCAGCTCACTCAAGTAGCAAGTTGGAGAAATAGACAGCAATAATCAGATAAGGCTCTTCTTGATACCAATGCCTAAAATACTGTCCCATCTGGACAAGTATAACCCTAATATATTTGTAGTCTACTGCATGCTGAAATTATGACTGAGTTGAAATGTATGGTATACATTTAACATATCAAATATCAATAATAAAGATGTAAAAGTTCCATGTGTGCACCTGGCATACCATATAGGCTTCGGATACAAAAATGGAGACTTAATACTCCAACTCCTCGTGTATTTTAAACACAAACATTCTAAACTGCAGCTCTTACAATTTCCAGTTCCATGTTTATGCCAAAATCAAAGTAAAAGTAAAATTATAATCAAATCAAAATACATATTGCAAACTCAAGAGATCAGAGATGTACATGCATAAACAAATTATTGAAATGGAGAGTGAACTCCTGGGATTTGCAATCTGCTTTGGAAAGTGGGATCAAATGTAGCACAATTCAGGCTCTCAATACAGGTATCATGTCCAGACCTGACAAGCTTTTCCCACCCACTGCAACACCAATCTACTTCATCAAGAGGATAACTCAGACCTCGAGTTGGCAGGCAGGTGCTGCTGTCATGAAGCAGTGAAGTTATGGTTCATTCCATACGTGTCCTTTGTTGTCATCAGAAGAGCTGCTAATGGCATTCAAAATGCATTCAGGAATTTCATGAGCAAACATACTTTTATACCCTCTCAGCACAAGGCAGTGTCACCGGATTATCCTTTTGGTTAAAGAGCAGATTTGGGTTCCTCACTCTGTACCATTTGGGTAGGTCATTTAGCTCCATTTGGCCTCAGCCTCCCTTTCTATGAGATGGCACTAACGTTTCCATATCACTTACATTTGCTTGGGCCTTCACAACTTGCAGTGATGGGCATCATGGAACACCTATTATAACAAATAGCTTAAGCAGTTGGCTGCCTTGCTGCAAACATAGATTAGACATTTAATGCTATCTGAGGTGCATTCGCCTCACTGAGTTGGAATCTGAGCAAGTGAAAACTTTCCTGTGTCAGTTTAAATCTCATCGTTACCTACCCGTGCATCAAGCATCAATATTAAATTCCAAACAAGTTGTCACTGGAGCATTCAAGAGGCAGTAAGATGGAATGGCTGAAGAGGAAGATTTTAATCAAATTGTACACATCTGATACCTTATCTGTTTTCCAAAATAAAGCTCAGAGACCAAGTACACTTGATGGATTTTTACACATTTACTATTTTCTGTAAGCTTTCAGGACTGATTTCAGTGACATTCTTAGGAAGTGAGCCTGTATCATACAGAAGATTAAACTCATTATTACTGAGATAAAACCACTAAATCATGGAATCATAGAACAGTTAGGGTTAGAAAGGACCTTAAGATCATCAAGTTCCAACCCCCCTGCCATGGGCAGGGACACCTACCACTAATTGATAATGCTCATTTTTCAGTATAATAAAGTACTCCCATCCACATTAAACATTTCTTAAGGAAATAAGCAGTAGTTTCACAAATGATGGAGGTAATGTCTGCAGACATTCCTGTCTGGGTTCTCTGGTGCTAACCAGGCAGTGCATTCATATTACAGTGCTTCTTTTAGTCGGGGTCTTTAATACAATTTCTCTCCTCTGTACTAGCATCTGCTGAAGGGGAAAGGAACATATATATATAAAGACTTCAGTTTTCCTTCATATGAAACTGGGTAAATACAGCAGTGCTGAGCCATGTGTGCTGCAGGCATAATGTCTGCTGCATGACAGTGCTCAGTGATAATTTCTTTCATACTGAATTATGTAAAATAGAACCCTGACCAAGATGCTGAAGTCACATGACTGTAGGCATTAATTTAGCATTTAAAGATCTCTAATTAATATATTGATTTAAAAATCATAGAATTTGATTGCTCAGTCTATCTATTGCCAGTCTAAAGAATAGGACCAGCTCTCGTACATCATCCCTGACTGACTCATGTCTAGCCTCCAGTCAAGTACATCTAATCATAAGGATTTCCAACCCATCCAAACAACCCTTATGATTTCAACAATTACACTATTTAGGGAACATGGACATTCTTCTCTGCAGCAACTCCAGAACACTACAGCTCATCATGTCTGTTAAAAATATAGAAAAAAGATCTTCTTCCTTCTAGATATTTCATGGTGCTGCTTTCGCGTAAGTATTTTCTTTTCAAAACAACTCCTGATCTCTCCTTGTACTTCAGATTTCTAGAGTGATAATCACTTCCACCGATGCCTTTTGGACTCGACACTTTCATTGAGGTTTAGTATCCAAAACTGGTCATGATATTCCAGCTGAGGTTTTTACAATTTGACACCAAGTAGAGAGGAAAGATCATAACACACTTAATGGCTGCAATTCTGCTGATACCTTTCATTGTGGCGTTTGTATTTTCACAGCAGTGAGATGCTGCTATTTCATATTCAGAGTAAATCACAAGTTGCCTGTTGCAGACTATGGCTCAGGCCATGGTTTGCCATGAGGCATTCAACAACAGTTTGTCTGTTAAGTAGCAACAAAATAAATAACCAAACCACACGTGCCGTCATGACAATTCCAGATTCGGAGCTTCTCTCCCAGTGCATTTGCAAATCTCCAGTGGGCTTGCTTCTTTTTCAAATCTCTGTTATTTCCAAGCAAAATTATGAAGAGCAAACAGACTTCTCATGGCCCACGCTGTGTGCCCTCCCACTCCAATAGGGAATTCTTTATAGCTACTCCCTGAAACCAGGTTTCCAAAATATTTACACCCCTCCCAGACTATTTTCTGTACTATTATCATTTAATGACATCTGAAGAAAGGCATGAAATTATCTCAAAAACCTTCCTGAAGTCAAGACACATGGCATCGGCTCTACATCCAAAACAGTTAGTGAAAATGTTCATCTCTGCAGTTAAGACACCAGCTAGATAAGAGCTGAAAACTGTTCAACAGAGTTGGATGAGAAGCTAAACTTAGAAACTGCACTGGCTTTGGGGTTCACTTCATCTAACTCAGATGTGAAGGGAAGTTTGTGTTCCCCAAACGAGTCTACTCCCCAAAAATATGTAACTTAATTTGCTAAAAGACACCATCACAGCTCCTCTCCATTTGGCTCCAGCCTAGGCACCAGTACTAGATCCAGTACTCTTGAATCATTCCTGCTTTACTTGGCTTGCATTTTCCCTTCTGACCAAGAGAGACCATGGGACTTTTACAACTCTGCAGCCTATTCCTAGGATTCCACATTGGAATGTAACAGCAATACAGCATTCTCAGACACTAAATCTAACTCACACCACCAACATTACATTAGTGCATTATGTTTCATTCTCAGATCCCAAAGATATGTAAAAACACTCATTCAGCTCTCCCTTTTCACACAAAATATAACTCTAAAAACCTAACATTGATTTACACCTTTCCAAAGTGTTTACTAAATTGGTAATTAAATTGTTGCATGAAAGAGAGACAGAGATTAATTTAGCAGTACTCTGAAGAACATTTCAGCTGAAGTGTGTAAGGTAACATCCATCAGCATTGCAATGAGGAGAGAATTCTTCAAGGAAACCCAGGAGAAGAAAGTTCCATTTTCTTAAAATGAAGCAGTTATGAAACTGGATTATGAGCCAAAAAAAGTCCATCACAAAAAAGCAATCAAACAGGAAATGGAAATCCCACATTTTTTGGGCTTTCCTTTTCACACTGTCCAAAATAACGTTTTATTTAAAGTTTATTCCTTTTTCTGCCTGACAGACTAAAGAAGATTGACGCAGCTGGTAAAATCCTCCACTGCACTACATAAAAAGATTAAGTCTGGGGATTAAATCCCAGATTTCTTGTGTGTACACAGAGGTAAAACTTGAAAATGTTTCCTTAAAGTAACATTTTATTTTAGAACTTCTAGAAATATAATACCTCTTTAGAGAAAAACTCCCTCAAAACTTCCACTTTGGGAAGAAGCAGAAACATCTTGCCGTGGTACAAACATAACATATTGCTTCCTTATGTGTTTGTTGAAATATATTACTTTAGAGTTCATTACTACAAGGATACTGCATTTTGTGGTCAGCAAATCACATCTTTTGTCATCCGGTTCTTGGCAATCAGCAGCAGTTGTGTAAGAAAAATCAATGGAAAAAATGAAGCTGTTGGTCCCTCAGATTTCCCATCGAAAGTCATGCATCTTCATTTAGGCACTTCAAGAAAGCTCTGTTTTCAGATACAAAGCCAAATGACATATAGGGTGGCTCCTCATATATCACAGTGCAAGCACAAAAAGTGGTCCAGGGTGTTAGAGTATCATAAACAAGACACCAAGAGGCGTGATACTCTTCATCTCAAACCGGGAGGTTTCTTGCTTTTACCCTTCCCATTCTCTCCTTCATGTGACTGGGAGGGGAGCAAGCAAGAAGCTGTGTACTGCTGGGCTGCTGGAGATAAATGCTGTACTATGAAAACAAATACTGTACCAATCTGACAGAATAATAGTGTCAGACTGCTGTAGCACATAGGCAAAAAGGAAAAATCTCAGGAATACTGCCAGAAAAACTGCCTGTTTTATATCAGTGCATCTCCAGAGTCTCCAATAAATTTACTCCTGTATTAAAATGCACATAAGGATTTTCAATAAAATTTTATTAGGAATTTTATCCAATAAGAGAAAAATAGAAATCAAAATATTTTCTTTCTTTTATAGTCCTCCATGGTATATGAATGAATTGTAGTGAAATGCAAACCCCGAATTACAGGTGTGCTTTGATTATGATAGGAAACAGGACACAGTGAAAGTTTTGCAGTGTGGCACAGAGACCAGCTTCTGTGCTTATTGAGGGCCTCAGTGAATGACCACACAGAGAAATCTAACCACTTTTCTTGTGATTATCCATGGGGCAAAGTGCTAAAACCACTGGAAAATCCTGAGTGAAAGAGCAGAGACAGCCTGGCATGGAAAGGAGATAAGAATAGGACTAGCTGTTCCATGAGATCCCAGAGAGCAGACTGTACTTTGGACACATACACTTGTTCATTCATCTTCTGCACAAAGAACAACTTAAGACAGTCTAGAAAGGATAGGGTGAATAAACAGGAAGGCCTTTGGGATGGTAGCCCTTAAAACTAGGTCCACAAGTATTACTAGAGGGCTCCTGAGAAATGCCAATGCTTTCTTACTATGCAAGAAAAGAACTTGGGGCATGTAGCACACTAGGGGGTCCTAGCATGGACTCTTTTCCTTCTCCTGCCTGTTTCGTGTTACAAAGCATTGGAAACAGCAGTGACCTACAGAGTTCATTTTCGTTAGTCAGTCTACAATGCTGTCACAGCAGGTATAAATCCATAACATGGAACATTTAGGTTTCTGCTTCAGAATGCTACAAGAACGAAAAGAAGGATCTTGACCCTCTTCTATCTCTTCCAATCACAATGTGGTACATCAGTCAGGCCCACCGAAATGTGAGAGTACTGTAGCTGCATCACTTGGGTAGCACCCCGAAAAGGCTGTGATCTCACCTCTGGATGCACACAGAATTGACTGTACTACTGACCAAAACTTATTTCCACCCATATTTCCTTTTTTTATCATTAAGATCTTCCCTAAGTAGAAACTCTCAGTCCCAGGTAGAGAAAAAGCTGTAAAATTACACATGTTAGTGAAGCATGTGCCAGTGTTATGTGGCTGGAACATATTTAATGTACGTTAAATGGCATTTCAGAAATGATGCCTCAGGATAAAATTTTTTAATGCAAACTCAGTATTATAAAACAATTCAATTTAGGAAGGGACAACTTTCTAACAGGTACTTGGGTGTAGCTGAGCCCTAAACCACCAATCCCATATGCTGCTCTAAACCAACTGTGTCACCTCCAAGGGGAGGGAACCATTGATACCTTGAACTGGGGCAGAAGTGGGTGTCTAGAACATTTCCTCAGCTTTAGAACTCCTTGTACAGAGGAGAACAAGGTATATTTGCTCTTATGCTTTTCTTGGTGTATGCTTAAAAATTGTAAAGCAGACCCAGGCTGCAGACTGATAAGCGTCCCACGAAACATGGTCTGCTCACAAGCTAAATGATGTTTACTTCATTGTGTTATTTAACAATGGAGCCATTACGCAATTTGAATTCTTACAACAAGCCCCAAATGTAGACGACTTCCTTGTTTTGACTGTCCATGAAATCTACTCTTAATAAGATACATGGATATATATCAAATTGCTGGTATTATAGAAGAAACAAATGGCTTATTCATAATAGAGATTTTGAAACTTGCAGCATTAAATCTGAATGAAGCAGCTTGTCTCAGCACAATAAAAAACCCTAAAATAAGATTGAAGCAAATATTCATCTTAGGTTCCATAGGGATAAAAAACTTGAGATTTTGCAGTTTGTCATGAGAAAAAATATCATGAGACGCTAAACCCCGAAGTACTCACTCACTCACATACCAGAAACACAAAATGCATTGTCTCTTATGTTAAATTTGCCATTATTTTAACATAGTGTTGCTCCATCCTGGCTCAAGAATTGGACATTTTGCTAACACAAACTTTCTGTACTGCTCTGAAGGCACAAAGTCAGTGTGGAGCTCCTGCCAGCGTTACAGATGATCAAAGTGCTGTATCAGCACACAAGTATTTCATTATATAGGAGCCATTATAGTTTGATCCAAAGCCACTGAACCCAAAGGAAGCTTTTTATTAATGACAATGGTTCTTTTTATTGAAACAGGGGGTTTGGACAAGATTTTAAATGAAACACAGTTATCATGCTGCTGTGTCGAGATCAGGAATCATCTCTGCACTCCTGAGGCAGCATAGCCCCATAGCCCATTTTTACACAGATCAAAAGGGGATTTGTCAGGACCTAAACATTTTAAAGTCTTAATGCTATGGGCCAAAACACTCTTATAATATGTTTAAGGCACAGTATTCCTTTTAAGAATCCCAGGAAGAAAACCTGAGTCCTTTAGACTGACACAGATGAAAATTATATACTTCTTCAGCACTTCACATAAGAATAGCAATAAGTGAAATTAAACCATCCATAATCATTAGCCTGTGCTAAGACAAGTTGCTTATAGCTTAGCAGAACTTCCTTTCCATCATGCAAAAAGCTGTATTTTAGTAGTCTCTACAATATGTTTCTATTATGCAGCCTTTTCTGTCTGTTGGCTTCACCTTATAATGAAACTGCTGCTTCTGCTTAATTCAATGTATGTAAGTTTTCCAGCAGAAAACCTATTGCGCAGTGGTGAGATATCATTCCAGAGCTGAAGATACTATGAATTGCTGTTATATGAGAAGTAGGAAATCGAATGATTGGGCAAGAGGAGCAGAACAGTGAGAAAGCTCTGCTTCAGGCACAACAATCTGGATAAGCAGTAGTGTTGGAAAGCAAATTCAGACAAAGAGAACAAGGCTCTAAATGGAGTTTAGTGAACTAGGATGTTTTGAAAAATTGCTTGAATATGGCAGGAACTTGTCTGAATTTACAGAAGTGCCACAGTTAATCACTTGTGAAACTCATATTGGGGTTTTGTAGTCAGGTTGCAGTACAAGTTAATAACCTTTAGTCCTTCTCTCTGCCTCTCATATTTTTAAGGACATGTGAGTTTATTGCATTTGCAAGCCAAATTGAAATGGTTACCAAAGAATCTAGCCAAAAATAAGAGTGGACATGGAAACAAGCAGTGGATCATCAGCATTGCTGAGTCATCTGCCCTGGCTTCAGCTGGGAGAGAGTTCATTCTCTTCCTGGTAGCTGGTGCAGTGCTGGATTTGAGCTTCAGTCTGAGAACAGTGCTGGTACCACACTGACGATTTAGCTGCTGCTCAGTAGCACTTACCTTGGTCAAGGACTTTTCAGTCTCTCATGCTCTGCCAGTGAGGATGTCACAAGAAGCCAGGAGGAAGCAAAATCAGGACACCTGACCTGAACTGGCCAAAGGGGCATTCCATACCACAACACGTCATGCGTAGTACAGAAACTTGGAGGAGTTACCCAGGAGGTCCAGATCGTTGCTCTGGTTGGGCTGGGTATTGGTCAGTGGGTGCTGAGCAATTGTATTGAGCATGGCTTGTGTTACCTGGATTTTTATTTCTCCCTCTTTTGTTGTTCCTTATCATTATTATTACCAGTATTGTAATTGTTGATATTATTTCTATTACCATTACATTTTACTTAATTTCAATTATTCTTGTCATTATTATTATTCAGTCATTATTATTCAATTATCAATTACCCAGTACCTAAAGGGTGACAGTAAGAAAACTGGAAGGGGCTTTTTGCAAGGGCATGTAATGACAGGACAAGTGGGAATGGTTTTAACCTGCCAGAGAAGAGATTGAGATGAGCTCTTAGGCAGAAGTTCTCCCCTATGAGTGTGGTGAGGTGCTGGCATAGGATGCTCAGAGGAGCTGTGGCTGCCCCATTCCTGGCAGCGTTCAAGGCCAGGTTGGAAAGGGCTTGAAGCAATCTGCTCTAGTGAAAGCTTTCCCTGCCTGTGGCAGGGGTTGGAACTAGACGAGCTTTAAGGCCCCTTGCAACACAAACCAGGCTGGGATGCTGTGATTCCATTAAACTTATCTCAAACCGCAGCTTTTACCTTCTGATTCTCCTCCCTGCCTATCCTGCCCAGGGTTGTGGGGAAGATAGGGGACAGTAAGTGAGGGGCTGTGTGGTACTTAATTGCCGTCTGGCCTTATACCAGTTCTTTTTGTCCTTGCTGTCAAGTGTAGGATGATGCACTGGAATCCATGCTCACACACACACCAAGGCTCAACAGCCTTCTGCCATGATGTGGGACAGTGTCACTACATTTGGTGCTGCCCTTCCGCTGTAATGATTCTTTTTTATTAAAAAGGAAACAAAACAGCTAATCAGAATTACTCTTGAGTATTTTCAAAGAGGAAAGACACTACATCTTGGAGAGGAATACATTTTCTTTTCCAGTCTTTTGCTGGCTTTATTCAACTTCAGGTCAATGCTAATTGCAGCCGCTCAGCATTTCTTTAAGATGCTTTCTCTGAATCATGGGTTTTGGTTTGGGCTCTGAGGGGTTTTGGTTTCCCTATTCTCTCCTTTTCCTTTTGATGTCACAAACCTATATTTTTTAATTATTGTCAAATGGAAACCTGGGGTTAATAATGCAAGCTGAAGTTCTGCTTGAAAGAGCCAGAGGGTAGATCCAATATAATACCAATTTGCCATCAGCTGTATTTCCTGCTTTTAGAAAAACAACATAAGAGCACCATATTGCCAAATAATGCAAAAATGAAAGCACACAGGCCAAATTGAGCACATGTATATAGACAAAGAGGCTGGATGGAGAGAGCAAAGTTAAAAGTATCCAAAGATGCTTCTGTCCAGTAGTCACCCTGCTCCAGAAATTAGGACAAAGAAAAAGAACACAAACAAGGAAAATACTGAAGGGGTTTAAGCATGTGCCATTTTTGCATTACAAATGCTTCAGATTCCCGTTTTCTGTCTTCTTTTAACCTTCAGTATTTGTCTTATTTTAAGACCTTTGCTCAGTAATCACAGATTGATGGATGTCATCTGCTGTAGTTTTGTTCAAAACCATGAGCAAGAGTTTTTTGTATGTCATGAATTCACCACTGATTTCAGGGAAGATGAGGGAATTTGGCATCAACAGAAAGCAAGAGTTCCTATAGAAACTGTGATCTTAATAGGAGCATACTTAAACACACAGGCTCACAAAAACTGTCAAAACAATGGTTACTTAATGACAGACTCCTAACACAACATTTAGGCACTTAATTAAGACTCCTTACAAGAGCACTCAGCAGCCTCTAAGCTCTCTGAAGTTCAACTTCACATTCCTATTTTTACTATTAATTCTGCCACGCACAATCTAATTGCACTGATAGGTACAAAAAGGTTTCTAATGAGAGGGACGAGACGATGCTGTAATTAATCACAAGCCCTGTGCTAGGAAGCTGGTGCTACTGTGAAGTCCCTGGAGCAGAAAGGAGGCAGACCATCAGACAGGGAACGGCTGAAATCCAGATCTTGCCTAATTCAAATATTGCAATGAGGAAGCACAGAAACAAAACAACCCAAGGAATTACCTATCTGAGAGTTATAACTGTTAGAAATTATTTCAGATCTCCTTTATAACTGGAATATGAATCCATCGTCTTTTGAAAATTCCTCCCGTGATAGCACATAATTTTCTCCCTTTAAAGAGACAAACAAAACCCAAACCAGACAAAACCCTACAATATACTAGTTAACATCATATGACAAGAAGAGTCTTAAGACCACAGGACCTATTTCCTGTCTATAGGGAATTTGTGGGCACTGTCTGTCCTGCTCAATTTTACTGAGCATTACACAATGCCAAACTGTGTTTTTTTAGATCACTTAATGGATTAAAACCTGTCAGCCTTTAGCCAAAAGAGAAAAAAAAAATGAAAAAGGGAAAAAAAAGGGAGAAAATGAAAACAAAAAGAAAAAGAAGTGTCAAGTGACACATTAGAAGCACTCTATTTTTGCTAAGTACTTACAGCAGGTTCACCTTGACAGACTGTCACAACATAATGGGATGTTCTGTCACAGATGAATCACCTAACACTCTCCTTACAAAGGGGAAGCACTGAATTCAAAGTGACATGACAAGCCATGATTTGCCTCAATCCTCCAAAACATGCTAAGGTGGAATGCAGAAGAGAAAGCCAAGAAGGAAGAGAGGAAAGTTTAAGGCAACAACACTGTTCAAGACAGCGCATGTTTTTCTGTTATGTGCTTGATGGACATGGCATGACTAAATGGCTAAATATGAGGTTAATTAAAAACAAACAGTTCATTTTTATAAAGTGTATTATTGACCAAAAATATTGTTTTCTCAGGAGCTTGTTACATGAGCATTATTGACTTGATTGAGCATTATTAGCATGTCAATCATGTCCAGGCTATTTTTATAACCTTGTGCTTGTTGTTTTATTGCAACATATACAGATAGAAAAGTAGATATACACAGTAAAGAGCACTGGAATTCATAATCTCTACCAACAGTATCTGTTTTGTAGTGTCTGGGGCCATGAGGAGGCTATAGGAGGGCCACTTACGCTGGAGCAAACATGGAAATTAGATAATCATCTCTTTTAACATTGTTGGTTTTCTCCCCTGACCTTCTATAGCTGGGACTGTTCAGTCCCCAAGACCAAAGACAGTCTGTTAAGACATGCTCATTGCCGCAGCTGGATGGCCCAATATGAAATGCAGACAGAGTATAAAAGTGATTGTATATGACATAGAAGCATATCGAGGGAGTAAAAGGGTTTGCTAAGCCAACTTCCTAAGTACACAAGAACTGTTGTTTAGGCTCAGTGTAGTAGAAATAATTATGCTTAAAAGTTTATCATTCTATTTCGCTTTTAGAAAAGAGTCAGTGACAGTTGTCATCTCAAGCCCATCCACAGAAGTACCGCAACAAATACTAGTAGGTACAAAGCAAGTTTCTTCATTTAGTTGTCACAGAAGTAACACATTGAAGAACTCCTGCACTCTTTGGCTGTCCTGTTAGTCACTGAGTGATAGAGGGACTGATTACTACCAAGAACAAGGCTAAAGCAGTGTGGTAAAAAAACAAACTTCTCCTGAGGAACCACAGCTATTCCTCTTACTTGCCTAGGTCAAATCAATGGGTATACATGCCGCAAAAAAGCCTGTTTTCTGTGTTCGGTACAAGTTCATGCTGGCAGTGGTGATGTTCAACAAACCATGTACTTTCATTGGTTGTTATCTGGAAGACAAGAAGGTAGCAAATATTTGCATCACAGAACAAAGCCTGGCTCAGTGTCCAGGGCTGCCCGAAGCTTTTTCCCATCCAGGAGACCTCCGCAGATTTCTTATGTTTCGTTTTCACTGAAGGATATTAACTGTATTTTGTGTTCTTTACTTGGGGCAGTCAGAAAATCACTGTCAAATTCAAAGTCCTGCAGAAAGCTCCCACATTTAAAAGCATAAGCCAACCAAAGACTTCTCTGTAAAGCAACACCCATCCATTATAATGCCTGTTGGGCATTCACTGGCTCCGGCAAAAATAAAAAGGGAGACGCTAGCAGCAGGACTGTTTTCAGTTTCAACACTCCTGTTCCTTTTGTCTGTCATGGAAAGGAGCAAACCACAGCAAGCCAAGAGCTCACTGAAACCCAGCATCACATGGGACAGTAAATACAGAAATCAGGCCAATTACTTCCTTTTATTAAAATGTCCCACCAAGAGGCTTTGTCTTGGCCACCACCATGGGTGTGGGGTACTCATTTTCTTTTGGCACCAAGTGAAATGCAACTGTGCTCGGTGCAGCTCTAGGATTTACTTGTGTTGTGGAGCAAAACTTAAACAGCCCTTTTACTTTAACCCTCTTCCAGAGATTGGTACAAACAAGGTTAGAGCTGCACTTTGAAACAAAGCTGAAGAAGAAATGATAAGAGGCTCCTGAGAAAATATTGCAAGAAAAATTTATATGCAAATGTTACTTGGAACCTTCAATAATTTTATATCAGCAGGTCCCCATAAAAACTCTCTTCTGAATTGGCTGGATTAGACAAAACAGACCTGCAATCCCCTTAACTTTCCTATTTGCATTTCTGGACAACTTAAGGACCTTTTCTACAGATGGGGTCCTGGGCCAGTAGACTGCTGGAAGCTGCTTCCATCACAAAACCCAGTCAGTCTCATCTTAGAAACATGCCAACTCCAGGGGCACTTTTTCCCCAGAAAAGGGGGAAAGCCTAAACTCTTTAAAATACTGTGAGAAGATGGCAGCCAAATACCAGCTGCACAGCAAATGCAGTCTCTACTGACATAAAATCTAATAATTGGTTTCTGGAGTTATTCCTTGGCTTGCAACATCACCACATGAGCGCACTGCGTTGTGTCAGTTCAACAGTTACTGTGACTGACGGTTGTTACTGCACCTATCAGTTCAATGATTACTGCAGGGATGAGCAGAAGATTTAGGAAAAAAAAAAAAAGGAAACCTGAACATCACATTTTGTTGTGTTTGCTTTAGAAAAAGAACCTCATTGATAGAATTAAACATCACAGGGGCTTGAGCAAACTCTGATCTAGCTGTAGGTTTTTTGTGCACATAGCTTGATGGGAAGGTGTAGGTGTCCCCCCTGCACCCCACATGGCTTTACTTAGTGAGTCTTAACCATTTTGAAGGTGAAGACTGCCAACTGAAGACAATAACTCCTACAGCCTCTCCAATGCAAGTATCTCTCAATCACACTCTATTCTGTAAATAAGCAGGAGCAAGAAAAGTCAACACAACAAATCAAAGAAACCTTTGCTCTTCTGTCAGTTCCTCAGTTAGCCAAGAGGAAAAGCTGTCTTCTACATAGGTCTGCTGTTTCCTTACAAAGTGCAGCCAGCTTTGATCCCTAGAGCCTCTAGACCAATAGCCCATACGAATGCTCCGTGGTGATGCTGCACAAGACAGTTGCAATGATTGCTCGCATCAAATCAATTTTGCGTGAGACTGTGTTAAGCTTTTTGAGTCCTATTCAATCTCGACCACAAGCATCCTATCCAAGCTTGGTAAATTTAATTTGCTCGCACAGGCATGTGCTATAAAAGCAGATGCCTTTCCAGTGAAGTGACAAACATCTTATACAGCACAGGAACAAGCAAATTTAGAAAAGACAGAAACTCTATTTTCAGAAAGCAGAAGAAAACTAAATACAGGGTAGCAGCCTTGAACCACAACTCAACATCCAAAACCCCAGAGTTTACTCCTTGGGGCATCTAAAATTCAGTGTACTTTGTTCTGAAAAGTATCTTACTGTTACTTCCCTACTGGTGTATTTGGAGGCTCTAGAATGGACAGGATTAACCTCTGACTGGAAGAAAAAATGGTTATTCATCATACAGCGTCTGCATGTTCAATACGAATGAAAACATGAAAAGGTGACTAAGGTAACCTGATGCAAAACAAAGCACTGACAGGCATATCTAAGAACATGCCAAGGTAAATAATGAGACTGAAAAAAACCTTCATGACTCCCACTCAAAACAAAATACACATGGGATTTGATATGAGAAGGGCAGTATTTCAGCTTTATAACCTAAGATCATAAAATACTGTGCATTGATGAAAACTGTCCTGCCATCACTAACTGCTTATGGAGGCTGCAAAGGCAACAGCCCATCATGGCTCAGGATTTTTTGCCTTTACCAGCATCCCTATAAAATTGCATCCCTTCACCCTAGTAAGTCCCAGTACCAGCTTTCTCTATGCTTTCCTCCCCAACCATGCGTTGCTGCACCTTCCTTTGTGGGAGCTGTACTTCATACAGCTGTGCTGGCAGCTGCATCAAAGAGCCAACATTAGCATCTATGCAAGGAAAATGTGGGAACTTGTATTTGGAAGGGACTAAAGAATAGGAAAAGCTCTTTCACGTACTTCAGACTGCAATTCCACAACTACTTTCTATGAAGAAACCTCAAGGCTGTAGCAAGTCACATTTTGGAGAAGTGAAGTTACAGAAACTCATCTTTGAGACAGCAAAGACTTTTGCACAAGGACAACTCTATTGTTTATACAACTCTAGAGAGGTCAGAAAAGCCTTGACAAGGTTTCCACAGTATTTTTAGAGAACAGAAAGATTACACATGGGATCATTTTTTTTCTATATCCAAGCCCTTTTATTTTTTGTTTTCAAACAGCCAATCTAGGAATTGTGGAATTCTTGGAAGTACGTCCAGCCTTTCCACTAGACATAGAGATATTCATGTGCTTTCAGACATCTGGATGGTTCAGCACAGAAGCACTAGATGAGAATTCATTTCCATGGTTCACTTTCCCACAGATGTCTTACACAGACACGAGGAAGCTCTTTACACTACTTCTTTGCTGAAATTTAACATCCAGAAGTAGGAATTAGAATAGCAATGCCTTTATACTTCCCAGAATTGTTGTGAAGATAAATGCATAGAAGAATGTGAGGTATCTGAATATTACATAAATAAGGATCTCAAAAATACCAGTGGTAGGTAGGCATAAAGAAATAGTACAGAAAGTGATGTCCTAGAATCTTAGACTGGTTTGGGCTGGAAGCTCATCCAATTCCAACTCGCTGCCAAGGACAGGGACACCTTCCGTTAAAGCAGGTTGCTCCAAGCCCCTGTGTCCAGCCTGGTCTTGAACACTGCCAGGGACGGGGAAAACACAGCTACCCTGTGCCAGTTCAGGGCACATTTTGACTAACAGACAGACCTCAAATTTTAAACAGTTTCCAGAACACAAGAACCTCCCATTACTCTGCAGTAGAGAATATTTAAACCTCAGCAACTCAGTATTTATTTACAGCTCTGTAAGAACTCTCAATACAGATGCCTCTGAGAGTAGGTTGGCTAACACCACACCATCCAGCACCACCTTTTTCCTTCTCTCACAGAAAGCCACAGAAATACAAAGCAGTTCTACCAATATGGATTTTCAGTGATCAGATTAAAATCTTTTGCCTGCTTTTACTGGTTTTACTGATTCTTGCTGAAGGTTTTGTGACCATACAGAATTCAGGTGTTCTTAATGTAATGAGGCGTTGTTCCTTAAAGGTGAAGAGGAGAAGCTCTAACAAATACAAACAGGCTACTTCAAACAAGCAACCAGACACACAGAACACTGGCAAATTTCAAAGTTTCTGAGACTGACATTAAAACTGGATTTCTGCATGGAAGAGCAAATGCAGACAAGGGAACAAATCTCATCCCATTTCAGAGAAAATGCCTCTGGAATGGCATTTGTAATGCCATTGTAAGTACTGATGCAAAAACGACAGAAATAGCATTCACAGAAATGCTTCGGATATATCGATTTCTGCGTGTTTCCTGCTGGGTTCATACAATTGTTGTAACTGTGTGAATGAAATTAATTTGAAGATCAAAACTCTGCCACATTTAGAAAAAAATATTCATTCGAAGCTCAGACTTCTGCAGCCATTTCTAAGGTATCACTTTTTCATCATAAGCTTTTCAACAGTTGCGACTCATAAACCATTAATGTGTAGTACCTAGAAATGCTAAATGACAGCCGATTTAGCATGCATTTGCATCTCTCTGTGCACAAATATTCTCTCTTTACCTAGAGGTTTGGCAGGTTGGATGCAGCAAGCATGATTCTTGCATAAAAGGAAATCAGTGGTGCCCCTAGCACACGTGGCCATGACCTTCAGTTGGCACCAGCAGGTTCTCTTTAGTACATTAATTGATGTTTTTAACACTGAATTTGAATGATAGTGAATAGCTTGTATTGTCCCAAAGGCTCTCATTTAAACAGTGGACAGTTATTTTTCATTTCTAATGAGCCACAACATTCCAAGCTTGTGGTATATGTCTGAACACATTACATTACAGAACTTTTTTCTGATTGGAATATTTTTAAGCTAAAGCATACATATTCTCTGTCAACAGTATTCCACATTTCCCCAAAAGCAAAAAACAGGCAAAGAAGTGTTAACAGCTTACATCAGAGTTCCTTGGGTAACTTCATATTATTGTTTCCTGCTATAACTGCATGATAGGGGTAAACTCACAGTGGTTTATAGACTAGATTGTGATTTTCTGGTTAAAAATAGAAAAATGCTTAGCCACACCTGAGACGAATGGTGCAGAAACACCATCACACTCAGTGCACTTAATCTTTCAGACAAACTTTAGGTAACCCTCAGTATAAAAGAACACCTTGGAGCATAAAATCTATATGAGAGTACATCCAAAGGTAGCTGAAATTACAGCAGTGTAAAGGATCAGGCACACACAGTTCCATTCATCACATCTAAAGGATTAAACACCACTTAGGTTCCGCTTCGATTCAGCTCTGGTGGTTGTTGTTGTGTTTTCTTTCATTGTGACAAGTTCCCCTCCACTGTTTACAGCTTATGAAGGAGTTAAACTTCTTATTCTTCTCCCAAGCCAGATGAGGCTGTTAGTTTGGGCCATCTACAGGGATCACTCACTGTAATATAAACAAGCACTAAATGTGTATTTCACAGGCAAAACACCATGGGGAGTGAAAAAACTTAAAAAAATGCCTTTCTGTAATGAAGAATTTGCTGTAGTTGAAGCGTGCCCAAGGAAACGATGCATCACATCACATCAGATGGAAATTGCAATCAAATTCTTAGGGGTTCTTAAACGTTGGCCTAAAGCACCTGCAATACAAGTGCCTTTGAAAGCCCCCAGATTCCAACAAACGCTTTATTCGCAATAGAAGACTCTTCTGTTTGTTTTATGCAATTTGTTGAATGCTGCAATATTTTCTAAAATGGAAGGAAAATCTAAAAACTAAGCAACAAAACAACTGCTTCTGACAGGTCCTGACTTTACTCAGGTCAAACAGGATAGTTCATTCTTCCCATTTCAAGGGTAAATCCAGCCAAAAAAGGTGAAAGTACTAAAACTGCTCAGGAAATGGAGACTTGGCCATCCATTCAACAACCAAGTGTACACTTAGATAAACTGAAATTTCCACTCAATCTATAGGTTTTAGTCAATGTAAGGACTTTCATTTGTAATATCCATAGGAACCAATTAAGGCAGACATATGGGTTTATGTTGATCTCTAGTAGTTGTTGCTCTAACAACAGAAACACGTCACCAACACAACCGAATTATGACAATAAAGCCTGAAGGAACAAATCCTCGACTTCATCCTTCCAATTTACAAACCAGAAATCCAGATAATTGTATTTTCCTTATATTTTTAGGGTTTTTAAAAGGAAAGTCATCACTACAGTACAGAACAACACTTTAAACTAGCAAATTAAGTCTCCACAGAGGAAGGAGGATTATTTAGAATACCAAAACCCCCTGTACACTTATTGTTCTGAATGGCTTTTCAGTTTTCAAAGCCATACATGCTTATCTTGTATAACAATGGCCAGTTTTGATTTGTGACAGAGTTCAGTTAATGAATTGGTGGTGAATGTAACAGAAGTAGATAACATAGGGACAACATAAACCAGCTAAAGATGTGTCTTGAATGCAGAAAAAACTTCAACCCCTTAAATATGCCTAAATAGTTGGAACTTGCACAGCATGGATAAATAAAACCTGATAGAGAAAATTTCTACTTAGAGAGATAAGGGCTCGCCACAAAGGGCTACTGCAAGTAAGCAAAGAAAATAATATGTAACAAATGAATGTCCAAAGAATACTATGACCTGAGATGTCAAGAAGCACAGGAAGGCAGTGAGAACTGCCAAAATGGGAGCATGAGCTTGAAAATTGTATTTAGACAAAAGACTTCAGTTTCTATTGCAAGTGAAACATGCATTGCAAAATAAAACAAAGCCACTTGGTAATGGACAGAGGGCAAGGATTGCAGGCGACATAGGGAAAACACAGTGAGTACAGGAAAGTTTCTCTCTGCTGTCAGTCAGGATGATGATTTTCCTCAGTCAGTGTGAAGCTATGGAAAAGCCATCAAATTGGGGATAAGCCCCAGAAGCCTGAAGAAATACAAGTTGAAGGGAACCAAACCAGTTCCAGCCCAGACTGAAGGAATACGAACTAATAGTAGTGGGTTTAAGTTGGTTTGGGTATTTTACATTGAAAGTGATATCAGATATTCACCAGCTAGCAACCTGTTTCTGGCTTCAACAGTATTCCTGATTCCAGAAACAGTCACAAAATTCAATGGAAAGCAGAAATAAAATGCCACATAACTGACCATGATAAAGGCTTAAGACAAAGGCATGTAGCAGATCTCCATATTTTATAGTAAGTGCATGAAAACTGCAAGACACAACTGAAGGGGGACAAACTTAGCAAATTGTGACACAAAGCAGGAAACCACTGTGCGCTGTCTCCTGTAGCAGCAAAAACTGTGTGACATCATACGAAATTAATGAGAAGCAGAATCAAAACAAACAGAAGGCAGAAGGTCTTTATGTGTTAAGCTGCAGAAGAGCTGACCCTGTGATGCTGTGTATGAAAACCTTGCCTGGCAAGAGTGACTGTTCAAACTCTAGGAGTAAAAATTCATCAAGGGCTATTAACCTTCAAGAAACCACTTCTGACTCAGAAAGTCCTTAGACTGCAGACTGCTGCAGCCTAGGAGCATAATTTCATGCCTGACAAATTCCCATGCCTCCCTTAAGCATCTGCTATTTACCACTTAAAAACCAGGATACCGAGCTAAATGTATCATCCTAACAGAGATGGTCCGTTGCACCTGCACTCCAGAACAGCTTCCCACTGGCGAGGCAGGTTGGAGGACTTGGGGAATCTCTGTCAGTTCCTTTAGCTAGCTAAATTACTAGCTCTAGTCCCACCAATTCATTGCCAAAGCATTTCTATCCAAGGCAAATGCCAGGGAAGAAGATCCAAAGCTATAGCATTGGGATGTAGAAGAATATATGGATTAAAAAATAGTGATGATACAGTTAGTTTAAAATTTAGAGAAATATTTCTAAAGCCCTCAAGCAATGACTGGAATTGGCTTTCAGTAGAAACAGTGGAACCAACAAGTCTTTCTAAAATTGATATTGATCATAAAATAGGTCACATGCCATAGATTCCTGTAAGGGTAGCAGATTGGGCACAACAGTCCTTTCAAGTCTTGCATTGCTGATATGGCTTCTTTGCCTGAAGCTAATTACAGAGTCCCAGTTTGGTTTGGATTGGAATGGACCTTAAAGCTCACCAGTTCCCACCCCCTGCCATGGGCAGGGACACTTTCCACTAGACAGGGTTGCTCCAAGCCCTATCCAGCCTGGCCTTAAACACTTCCAGTCTTTCATTTCCTTTGACTGGGAAGGAGTACAAATATTACCTGATGCTCCGTGGTGGTGCATAGACCAAAAGCCAAGGAGAAGAAGTTGCTATGGCACAGAAATTGAAGCAGAGACATTGTTTTCAATTTTGAATACACTTATAAAATGCTTAAGGAAGGCACAACCATTACACTTGTTTTCTTTTCTTTTGTATCCCTCTTGCATTTTGAAGGTGTATACAGCTACACAAGTATGAGTCTAGCTTGCAAACAAAGAATCTTACAGATCAGGGCATTAACTATAAGTAAGTATCTTTCTTTGGTCTTACAACCTGAATCCTTTCCAGGGGAAGACTGTAATTAGTATGACACGGGGGCTTTTAGCAGATGTGAAACCGGATAGATTGAGCTCTCATATGAATAGCCTGAAACAAGGTCTGCTTTGCATGGTTTGTAGTAATGGAGAGGAAATTGAGCATTAAATACAAATCAACAATCATTCATTTCAGTGTAGCAGTGGAGCAGCAGAGCTAGTGAAGTCACTCTTTTCAGCACCTTGCATCCTGCTGGACTTTATTTACAGCACCGGAGCTCCCATCTTTGGAAACGGCCACCTACAGGGTAACTCAAACAAAGAATGATGAAGAGAGAAAGCAATTTAAGTTCCAATCTTTATATACAAACATCAGAGAAGTGACATTTTCTGTGCTCGCAATTTATGATGGGTCTTTAGATATATTCATTAAGCTATCATTCTAACAGCCTGAAGTGAGGTCAGTGTGGCACAGTACCACAAGCCAGGATAACAGCAGATATTAGCTGGATACTTGTACAATAAGTGAAGTCAGAAGATTTATTAGTTTTCTAATCCAAAGCCTGACCTGACTCTCCATTTAAAAGTTGAATAGGAAGTTGAAAATCCCTCCTAATGTTTCTGAGAGGTGTGAGGAGATGAGGAAAACACCTGCAATGTATCACTCTGTTTAGATTGCAGCATGAAACTTTGGATTTGTTGGCTGCAGTGGTCTCTCCATAGACGGAACAGACAACAACAATCAGGGAGTTCACTGCTCATTATGTGTGAAGAGAAAAATGGAATGCTATCCCCTTGAACACCAGAACACTCTCGAGGTCAACAGCTCTAAAAAGCTGCCAGTAAAAAAAACTTTTAAACCCCCTGGTTTAAGCTCTGAGCAGTTCAAGTTCATGCTAATGTTTGGATACAATTTTTTGTGCAATTAAAAGAGAATGTATGGTTATTGAGTCAGCATCTGTGATGTACAGAAAGCAACTCTAAGCTCCAGGAAAAAAGCAATGTTTTAACTGTGTGTACTGTAAACCAGAGCATTTTCTGGGGAAGAGAGAATGCCAAAATAAGGTTAGTTTCCTGACAAGTTACATTCCATCTGTCACAAGCTGCACCATTACTGAGACCATCAGGACAATGATATGGATATTCAAGGCACATAAATATCAGTTTGACTCAAAAGCTGTCACATGAATCTGTAATAACTCCAATGTCTTCTGTAAAATCACACCCTTAGCTCTTTTCTTCAAAGGTCTATTTTCCATCCTGCCCCACCAGGGCTCACCACACATGGGTCCTCTCCAGCTGCAAAGAACCCTGCTGCTGGCACCGCCACAAGCTTGTTTCATGAGAAACACAAGAGAAGGGATTTCAAAAGAACCATGGCCTAAATTCCATCCTATGAAGAGGATGATTCAACTCACCTCCTGCTTAACTAAACAAAGAAAGAAAGGAGGAGAAACAATGTCATTGTTTTCCTGGCTTGATTGCAAGCAAATGCAGAGCTAATGATTGCTGAGAAGACCTAAACCATACATCATGGTCCATGGCACTGTGCAGAGTGTTTTAGGTCACTGGGGTGAACGAACTTAAAATACAAACTTCTTTAAACACACTGCCTTCTTTGAAAACAGAAATATTTCTAATAAGAGCAGAAATAAGAATTTGATAACTCTAAATGAGAGGATTTTCAATTGAAAGCAATATTTAAATCTAAGAAATAGCATTTGGAGCAATAATATTTTCTGAGTTTAAATGACATCCACATTGATTGTACAAGTTTCACATTTTATTTATGAAACACAGAAAATTAATAATTTTGTGTTATATCCATAAATAATTTAAAAATAATAATGATAATAAGCGTTATTCTATGAACTCACAATCAAAAAATCTGCCTTAGAGTCAAGAGCCTATAAACTTTTATATACATTATTAAAATGAAGAGTCAGAGATGCCTTAAAGAAATATGTGCTCAAGTGACAACTGAAAATGCAACACACTGGCAATATTTCTAACATTTGTGATTCTCTATGGATTTTCATCAGATTCACCATAGTGCAATTGCGTTCATCAGTTGCTTTTAGCCTGAACTGTGAAAAATCTATAATTATCAGCAAAATAATGAGATGCATTATTGCGTTACTGCACATTTACTTACAATCCTCATTGTTTATGAAACTTTTACAACTAAAAGCTTAACCCAAGAAGCATAATCATAATGGGCACATTTAAATATTCCTTTAAGTTTTCACTTTTTAAAACAGGTCTCTCATTCAAGAGGAGACAAGAGGAAATGGAAGACATCTTTCCTTAAACTTTTGACTGAGATCCAACAAAAGTTCTTAAATCCCAGCTTGCTTCACCAGAGCTTGGTAATATGCAGAACTGCGTAAAAATAAGCACTTGAATTTATGTATTAATTGTGGTTATTGAAAACAAGCATTGCAGGTCTGACAGTCCTTTTGAAGTACTCATACAGCTTTGTGATTACAGGATTGTAAGAAAGAATTCTCTTCTGACGAAATGTGGTGAGCAAAGCGAATCAGACACCAGAAGCACTGGTTTTTGTTAAAAGGAACTGGTTTTCAGTTTTTCTTCCCCAGATAACTGAGGCAAGAAGAAGCTCTTCTGGCAGACACCATCATACCTACCCACAAACTATCCTCAGGACCTACTTTCATTTGATGCTTTATTTCAGCTCTTAAGAGGTGATACAACTGCAAAAGAATGAAAACTACTGAGCAATGGCTTGAACATCCCTAACCTGTGAATGTCATGGGTTCAGCAGTAGCAGTCATTTTTCTCCTTCTTAGTAGTTGGTGCAGCACTGTGCTTTTAACTTGTGGCC
>JANRGW010032429.1:0-18057 GCA_024733675.1 Psilopsiagon aymara
GCCCCCTTCAGAGACTGGAAGGCTGCTATGAGGTCTCTCCACAGCCTTCTCTTCTCCAGGCTGAACAATCCCAACTTCCTCAGCCTGTCTTTGTACGGGAGGTGTTCCTGCCCCTGACCATCCTTGTGGCCTCCTCTGGACTTGCTCCAACAGCTCCATGTCCTTCTTATACTGAGAACACCAGAACTGCACACAGGGCTCCAAGTGGGGTCTTCCCAGAGAGGAGCAGAGGGGGAGAATTCTCTCCCTTGAGCTAGTGCTCATGCTCTGGGGGTGCAGCCCAGCACATGGTGGGGTTCTGGACTGCAAGTGTACAATGCTAGACATTGTATGTGCACACAGATATTGGACATACATGCTAACACACACACTGTGTGCACACACTGGCAGGTAGTGCATGTGTGTGGATATTGTAGGTGTGCATGTGCACATGTGTGGGCATCTTGTCCCCCTGCAACCAGCGCTGCCCTGGGAGCGGGTGCTCATTCAGCTAAGGGGCTTCATGAGTTGGGTGGAAAGAAGGAGGAAGTCTCTGTCCCTAATGGCTCCTTCTCTCCTCAGGACAACTCAGATGTCTTCATCTCCACAGAGGACACGAACTGGAAGGTAGGACCAGCCACAGGGGGTGCGTCCACCTTGGGCCCTGCAGGGACAGCAGCCTGAGGCTGGGGAAGGCTGTAGGGTGCTGAACAGATCCAGTGGTGCTGTTGTCCTTTCTTCCCATGGGGACACAGTTCCTGGTCAGTGTCTGTACATGGGGCTGCACGTCTATTGCAGACGCCAGCAGGAGGAGATGGTGCCAGGCATCTCTGTGCTGGCACTGGATGTGGCTGTGGGCACTTGGCGAAGGGCCGGGGACAAAATCTCTATAAAGAGTCGATTTCTTCTCAGGAGGGCTGAGCTGCTTTTCCAGCCCCTCCACCATTTCCATGGCAATGGTTTCCCAGGCAATGCCAGCTCCTCTCTTACATAAGGATGTTTGAAAGCCTTTCTTTTTTGGAGGCTTCAGCATTGCCCCCTCTTTTGGAGAGCAGGGGCCCTCCACTCCCTGGCTGGAACCTGCTCACCTTGTATTTCCATTTCAGCTCTCTGTAGGAGCCCCATGATATGGCCTAGGGGCTGGTGGGGCTCAGCTTGTTCAGGTTCCTGCTTTGGTGGGCTTCACTGTTGCACCCAAGCTCATCCTACACTGTGCTTCCCCCAGTGACCGGGGTGCCGATAGATGAGGAGGAAGGGCAGTGGGGCTGCCAGACCCCAGGTTGCTGCCTATCCCTCTCTCAAAGCATACACTCTTCTCAAGGGACACCGGTGACTGGCTTTATGTTCTATGTTACTGCTTTGGGGTGCCTGGGACCACCAGGATGGTGGGCTTGGATGGTGCTGTCTGAGCCTGGTCTGGCACTGAAACACCAGCACTTGCAAGGGTGAAATGAGTCTGGATTTCATTCATCTTGGGAGAGGAGCAGGGAAGCATGGGTCCCTCTTTTGGCAGACCCAAAGTGATGCCCAGGCTTTTGGGGCTGTCCTGCTCAAGTCTCAGTCATCCATGCAGGTACAGAGAGGTGGGGAACAAGGAATTCCATCAGGATGCTGGGCTAGTGGTTTGCAGAGTGGGAGATCTTGGTGCCTCTCTTGGAGGCCACAGAATTATTAAAAGGTGGCATCGGCAGAAGAGAAATTCCAGCTTTCCCCGCAGCCCTAGAGCTGGGGAGGTGCTTGGGCTGGGAGTGACAAACTGTGTGGGTCTGGCTGCTTCTTGCTTTGCCTGCTCAGGGTTCTTGTTGAAAGCTGGAGGGGAAACGAACCCCCTGGTGTCAGTGACTTGAGAGTGAGGAGGTGAGGAATGCAGCTGGGTACCAGTATGCCCCTCACTCACCCGTTGCCAGGACTGGGCTTGGTTGGCGTGCAGGGGATGTTAAAGAGCAGCGTCTCTCCCAGGACCACCTTTGCATGCCAGTGTTTCAGGGAGTGTCCCACAGTGATGCTGATCCATGTCCCTGCTGGTGCCCATTGTAAAGGGACCAGACAGCAAATGCCCCAGCGATGCACCTTGGTACCTAAAGAATGACCCAGGCAAGGATCAAAGCAGCATTCCCGAGCCAGCCAGGCCCTGAGCCCTCCTGGTTCCCCTCCAAGAGCCTCATGGTGGGATGGGATGAGCTTCCCAGGCTGTGCAGGGGCAACCTCCCCTTACTCCCCACCCCGTCAATTTTCCTTCGCCGCTGTGGGGTATTTAATCCAGCCCCAGCTGAATTCTTGGCCATTCCTCTGCCCCTCACCAGAGCTATTACTGCTCCCTTGCCAAGATGCTCTGGCCTAGGGGGACAGTGAGGGTGAGCAGGGGTCCCCCATTCCCACACCAGCCACAGTAAAGCCCTTGGGGCTCCTGGAATAAGCCAAGTTGTTGGAATGCAAGGGGCAGGAGCCACTGCCTTGGGACCTGGTGGCCCTGGCCATGCTGAAGGTCTGGACCACCCACCAGTGCATGGGCTTGTAGCCAGTGGGGTGGCAGTGCCATTCAGTGCCATTCAAGTGGAGTCAGCCTTGCTCAGCCCTCCCATGTCCCTGCAGCCCTTGTGCATTCATGCCTTGCTTTGCCTTAGCTTTTCCACCCCTTCTCCCTCTATTTTGCCACCATCTGTCTTCTCTTGCCTGCTCATGCCCCTCTGCAGCTCTAGCTTTTCTCTGAGGGCTGTGGCTGCTTGTGCTCTTTGACTCCACAAGCAGCAGAAATTTTACCTGGACCCATGAACAGCTTTGTGCCTGTGCCAGGACCCCATGGAAGATGGGCTTACCCCTCTCATGATCCTTCCCTAACAGAGATGGAGCTTGGGCTTGGCTCTGAGCTCCCTGCAGGACAAAACAGTGCAGAGGAAAGCTTCTTTGGGGAAGGCAGGGTGGATGCCGTCCATCTGCCTGTCTATCCATCTTTTCTCCAACATCCAGACCCCCTGACTGGTTTGAAGGACACCGTATTCGGTGACTCCCCACAAGCTCTGGGTGATCACTTGCTCAGGTCAGGGAAAGGGCTCTCCCAAAAGCAAAGGGGCTCAGCCCTGTTATTAGACATCAGAGACTGTATGAGAACAAACCTGCTGGGTGAAGCTGAGCTCATGGGGCTTTGCCATGGGGGGAGGCCCATATGTGTGCTGGTGGTGCAGCTGGACCCACTGCTGTGGTGTGTGCAGGCCATGGTGGAAGCAAGCCATGGCCAGGGTGGGCCATGATCCATGATGCAGAGGTGGTGACATGCTCCAGCATGGCGCATCCCTGTGGTGGGCAGGGAGACTGGGGGGTCCCCACTGGGTGCTGTCCTGGTCTACCACCGCTCGTGGCTCTTCAGTCTCTTTGGGGGACCACGGCACTCTTTCTCCATCCATGGTTGCCCAGCTTCATGCTGGAGTAGCTCTGGAGGTGCCTGTGCTGAGCCAGACTGTGCAGGAGCAGGCAGGATAAAGGGGATGGCACCAGAGACTGCCCATCGTGGGGCATGAGGCCACCCATGGGTGAGCTGCAGGAATCCCTCATTAGAACCAGAGCAGAAAATATCTGCCTGTACGCATGCATACGCAGGAATACACACGTGTGCATTTGCATACACAGCATGTGTCAGACACGATCTGACCCCTCAGCGCTTCTGGGTTGTCTTTGCTCCTGCTTTATTTACCTGGCACTGGTGATGGCCAGACTGCGACTAAATCCTGTGCATCCCCTGCTTGCCTGTGTTCCACAGCTGGCAGGATGGCTGTGCTGCTGGGTCAGGTGACACACATATCTGGGCAGTGTTCACATGTGTACATATGTGTGCCCCGCTGTGCACATGTGCACAAGGTTCTCTGTGTGTGCAGACCATCATGCATCCACGGGCATGAGGGATAGCCATGGCATACATGGGAAACACAAAGGAGAAGGACGCAGCAGGTGTGCTCCTTATGTGCATATGACCATGCACATTCATGTACAGGAACATGGACCAACACAGACTCACAGGGGCCAGCCCCCATGTGTGGGTATGCACAAGCATTTTGTGGGGTTGTGTGTGCTTCAGCGTGGCTTGTTCTCTTTATTCTCCCGAAGCTTGCATACACAGAAATGAGAGGGGGACATAACACAGTGCGTCTTGTGTTGGTGTGTGTTCTTGCGCATGCATATGCGTGGTCACACACATCTGCAACGCATGCCTGATGTGACATTCTCCTGTGTGTTTAGAGTGTGCCCCTGTCTGTGAGTGTGCTTGGGGGTGATTCCGGATGCATGTGTGCTGATGGAGGCTGCAGGTCCAGCATGATTCTGCATGTTTGCATGTGCCTGGAGCCACACGCGTGTGCTGAGTGCCCAAGCACCCTGGCCTGTCCTGCTGTGCCCGAGGAGGGAAGATGGAGCAGGTTCTGCATGGCGCCAGGCAGCTTTTCCTTCATAAACAAGGATATTTGGGGCCAATTGGAGCATGAATAATTCCACTGGCAGCCAATGGCTGAGTGCTGGCTCCATCGCAGCACTCCCGCAATGGAGCCCAGCCTGTGTGAGGGGGAAGGGAGGCAGAGGCAGGGCTTAGCGCAGGGCTGGGGCTCCGCTATAAAGCCAGGCGAGGGCTGAGCCGGCGCAGAGCTCTGCTTCAGCCAACCCACTGCACTGCTGCGCTCCGCACCGGCACCTGCTCTTGGTCTGCCCTGCCTGAGCATCCTCATCCTCCTGGTTCCTCACCATGCCTGAGTGCTGGGATGGGGTAGGTACCACCGCTCCATGCTTGCTGCCCTCCCTTCGCTGAGTTTTGTCTCAAGTGCCTTCCCTGCTTGCTGAGGCTGAACCTTTGCTCCCAGCAGCGCTTAACGTGGGGCAGGCAGGGGTTGGTGAGTGAGGACCTGGTGCTGGGGAGCTTTTCCTTCTCACAGCCCCACTGCAGCATCTCTGATGTGCCATAGGCTTCAGGGACGCAGTGTCCTTGAGCATGTCCTGCCCAAGATGCTGCACCCAGGCCAAGTATGTCTGCAGAGGCTGCTGATGGGGTGATATTTGGCATGTTGCCCCTTCCCCACCCCAGATCTGCAAAGGGAAAGGGTCTCCTGTTGTTTTGAAGCAACCTCTTGTGTGCTTCCTGGTCTCTGCAATGATGGGAAGAGGCTGGTGCTGAGGAGACTGAGCACTGCAGCAGTAAGTGGGTGACCTGGGCAGGGCTGGGTGCCCGAGGTACCTATGCATGCTCTGACACCCCTCTCCACCTCACCCCAGTTTTTCTAGGGCTATGGGTTGTCAGTGCCCTCCACTCTTTGCTGCCTGCATCCCCTGCATCCCTGTCCTTCCCTCCCCGCTACCCCTCCACCCCAGTGAGCATCCCTGCAGCAAAGGGCAGGGCTGTGGTACCCAGGAATGCTGCAGAGGCTGCACCATGAGCAGGGATGTGCCTGGCTTGGGGTGGGTGGAACGTGAGGTGCTGGCGAAGGAGCCACACCTTGGGCATGTGATTTTGGGGTGGGAATGCAGCCTGAGCTCTTGGGGCTGTGACAGGGGCCATGAGCATGATGATGGCAAAGAGGCAGCCCTATGCCCAGGATCAGACTACATGGATATCTCCTGCGCTGTGACCTTGGGCCAGGCCCTTCCTCTGCATCAGTTTCCCCATCCATTTGTGCAGGGGGATGTCCTTGCTCATTGCCTGCTGCCTGATACAGCTTCAAGAAGTGGAAGGGCCGCTGTGGATGAGGGTTGGGGTCAGGGTGCCCTTGGGAAGCAGAGTGTTGTCTCCTCAGAGCGCTTGTGCTGCCCTCAGGAACAGCACAAGCTGCATCCCCTTGGGGACAGCGGATCTCAGCGAGGGGAGGCACTGCAGTGAGGAGCCCGTGTCCTCAGGAGTTCCTCCCACCTCAGGCCTGTGTCCTTCAGAGTCCTTGGCAGCACATAACCCATGGGAGCATCCATGTACCTGCTCCCCTCTGCCAGCCCATCTATGAGGCTGCCAGTTCCTGCAGTGAGAACTGTGCCAGCACCCCCTGCGCAGCCCATTTTGTTCCTGCACCCACCAGATCCTGTCTTCAAGGTCACTGGCTGGCAGGGGTGTGCATTCAGAGGGGACCCTGGTCCCTTGTTCCCCAGGCAGCATTTGGGCTTGCAGCCTCAGTTTCCCTTGCTGGCTGGGGACGATGGCTGTGAGACAAGGAAACTGAGGCACAGGGCAGCTCTGATCTCTCTATGGGGGCACAGCCACGTCACCCCAGGGAGGTTTTAAGTTAACTTTAGCTGTGATTTTGGGGTTGAGCTGCTGCATTTCCCAGGACAATGTCTGGGGTCCATCCTCTGCCTGTTTGCCCCAGGAACAACAAATGCAGGACAACTGGGCCAAGCTGCCATCCCCACCCTGTTGCCAAACTCCCTCAGTCTCAGGCTCATGAAGATCTGTGCGATGCTGTGGTCTACCTGCCTCATTCCATGATCCTCATCTCTGTCTTGGATCATCCCATCCACCCCATTCCATCTCAAACCTCTATCACTTGATCCCATCCTATGATCCCATCCCATGATGCACCATTTTCCTAGATCCCCTCGTCTTATCCCAAGTCCTCCCTTTCCTTCCCTGTGATTTACCTACCTGCTGCTACCACAGGGATGCCCAAAGCTGGGGCTCTTCTCAGGATGGCTTTTTGTCTTTCCCATGTGCTTCCACGGGACCCAGCTGCCCAGGGAAGCCCTGGTGAGGGTGTCTTGGGGCAGCCAGACAGCATCCCATCTCTTCTCTTCTCCAGGAGCATGACATTGAGACCCCCTATGGGCTGCTGCACGTGGTCATCCGGGGCTCTCCCAAGGGGAATCGCCCGGCCATCCTGACATACCACGACGTGGGCCTCAACCGTGAGTGCATGTCCTTGGGCCATGGGGTGCAGGGGCAAGGGGGAGCAAGCCTGGGGGTGCACTGGGTGCAGGACATCAGCCATGACCCCAGCTTGGCTCCTTTGCCTCCTCCCATGGAGTATTCCCAGGCTGCGTTGTGTATCCCCAGGTATCTGAATGCACCAGATGCTCAGCACAACTCAAAGCCCAGGCCAAGAGTGTTTGGTCACCCTGCTGCACCCGGCCATACCAGGACGGATGGGGCACAGGGGATGCTGCATGGGTCCACTTGCCTGTTGGAATCCAAAGCGCGGACCCGGGGGAATGTTGTGAGGGATGATGGGGACGGGAATAGTAGGAAAGGAGGGACCTGAGCTGGGGCTCTGGATGTGGGGATTCTGTGTTAGCTGGTTTAAGCTGGATGTTAGGAACAATTTCTTCCAGCATTGGCACAGGCTGCCCAGGGCAGTGGTGGAGTCACCATCCCTGGAAGTGTTCATAAACCATGCAGATCAGGCCTCGGTGACATGGTTCAGTGGTGGCCCTGGCAGTGCTGGGGAATGATTTGACATGGTGATTTCAAAGGTCTTTTCCTAACTGGTTGATTCTGTGGTTCTATGATTGGACCTGCAGCCCAGACCATGGGCTGTGTCTCTGAGCTGAGCTGCGATGCCCAGTGCCCAGTGTGGGGAGGAGCATCCACTCCATGGAGCTGAAGCTGAGTCACCATGGGTGGAAATGAGCACTGTCACTTCCAGGGCTGCGTCATGTTGGCTGCAATGGCCCTTACAACCTGCCTCACCCCGACCTTTTCGGAGGGGTGTCCTGGTACCGGTGCCATGGGGCAGAACCGCTCCAAGCCCTGGCAATGGCTGTATCCCACTGCAGCAGTGGTGGCTTGTCCACAGCAGCACTGGGGCAGTTTCTTTGACTGTTTCCAAGCAGGGAGATTTGTATCCACTTCTCAAATCCCACGTTTGCTTGAGGCCCTGCTGGGGATTTTGGATAGGGCTGATAATACCCCAGACTGCTGATCCTGCTGCCCAGGGTTTTGCAGCTCTGAGCTTTGCAGCCCTCAGTCACATCCCTATAAGCTGACAAGGCTCATCTCAAACTCCTCATTCTCCTGGCTGTGTTCATCCATCATCATGCCTCCCACCACCAGCAGGGATACAGGCCTGGCCAGCAGTGGCTGTGGGGATGAGAAGCCTGGCAGGAAAGGGATGGGAGGGCTTTGGTGACATGTCACCTCCTGGTTGAAGGACAGTGGGAGGGTAAGTAACATCTCTCCATGCTCTCTGGCCCGCGTGCCAAGGTTTTTAGTGTCTGATCCCTGTCTGCCCTTTGACAGACAAGCTTTGCTTCAACACCTTCTTCAACTATGAGGACATGCAGGAGATCACAAAGCACTTTGTGGTGTGCCACGTGGATGCTCCAGGCCAGCAGACAGGAGCCTCACAGTTCCCTCAGGGGTAGGTGCCAGCTTCAGGGGCTCGCTATGCCCACGGAATGTCACCCCCTGCTCTCTGGCACGTCACCCTCCTGCCCATGGGCTGCTGGTGCCTGGGCAATCATGCCCTGCCTGCAGGTCTGTGAACCATGTCAAAGCCTGGTGCAGCCAGATGCTGTTGTCTGTGGATGGGTGACAGTTCCTTGCCTACTCCAGGCAGCCCTCTCCTAGCCTTCCCATTCTGCATCCCGTAACATCATACTATGCTCCCCTGTGCTGCAGGTACCAGTACCCATCCATGGACCAGCTGGCTGCCATGCTCCCCAGCGTGGTGCAGCACTTTGGGTAAGTCACCTCCCCTCCACACTGCCAGCTGGGGTTACTGGGCAGGGAGAGGGCAGAGGGCAGTAGTTTGGGGCTGGGGAGATGTCCCAGTAAGCTGGCATACTGCTTGTGTCCTTGTGCTCTGGGTGGAGGGGTGCCCCAGGGAACCCGTGCTGGAGCCCACTGGCCCCTCATATGCACCTCTCCGCTTTCCAGGTTCAAGTACGTGATCGGGATTGGTGTTGGGGCAGGAGCCTATGTGCTGGCCAAGTTTGCGGTAAGCTGAGGCTGGGCTGGGCTGGCCCCGTGTTGCCCATGGCTGCTGTCAGCCCAGGGCATGGGGAAGAGCAGGAGCTGACACCCTTGGGGAGGCTGTTCCTGGAGAAATGGGGGGCCACAACAGCAGTGCCATGCCCATGGTGGCTGGGTCTTGCTACAGTGCAGTGGGCAGTGGTACTGCTGGGGGCTGCCTTGGGCACATCTCCCCTCCCTGCTGACTGCTGCCCCTCTTGATCACTGCAGCTCATCTTCCCTGACCTGGTTGAAGGACTGGTCCTCATGAACATCGACCCCAATGGAAAAGGCTGGATTGATTGGGCAGCTTCCAAGGTGGGCAGAGCCCTGACCCCGCTCGCTGGGGCAGGAGCCACCCAAGTGGTGCTGTAACTCCCTGTGCTCCCTCCACAGCTCTCTGGCCTCACCAGCACGCTGCCAGACACTGTCCTGTCACACCTTTTCAGCCAGGTAAGGGATCCTGCTGCATCTTGATGGGCCCCCATCACCAGCCCCTCACTCCGTATCCCTGTGGGCTGTGCCCTGCCATGTGCCACTGAACCTGCCGCATATCCACAGGGATGGGGTTAGTCAAGCCCTGCCTCTATCCTTCCTGCCTGATCTGGGGCTTAGACTTGACAAGTGTGCGACTCATGCCCGCATCCTGCCTGCAGCTCCAGCATGCCCAGCTGCATGGCCCAGGATCCTCCCTCCCTGCCCCTCTGTCTAGCATGGCATGGGCAGGATGGAGAGAGCAGGGTGTCTGTATGGCACCAGGCAGTGCCTGCCCTGATCCCCTTCCCTGCCCTGATCCCCATCCCTGCCCTAACTTCATCCCTGCTCTGATCTCCATCCCTGCTGGCACAGGAAGAGCTGATGAACAACACGGAGCTGGTGCAGAGCTATCGGCAGCAGATCGGCAGCGTGGTGAACCAGTTCAACCTCCAGCTCTTCCTCAACATGTACAACAGGTGAGTGCCATGGGCTGCCCCCATCTGCATCAGGGTGAGATGCTGCAGCGTTGGTGGGAGCCCTGTCCCCGATGGGTGCAGAGCTGGCTGCTGGTGCTGGCCAGGGATGTGGGAACGATGGTACCTGTGCCAGAGCCTTGCCTGGTCCCAGAGCCTACAGCTGTGGCTGTGGATGCATGCCCTCTGGCCTCCTCCTGCATTGGGTGCAGAAGGGGAAGAGGGCAGAGGTGCTGTCCCATTGTGCAGGGGTTGGGAGTCGTGTTACTGCACCAGGTGCTGCATCCTGCTCAGGTCATGGTGGAGATGGATGTGAGGTTCTCCATCCACAGCATGCCAGGGCAGTGGGACTGGGTGGTGCTTCCCAGAGCTGGCAGTGCTGCAGCTCTTGTGCTATGGCATCTGTGGCAGCACTGGCCCATGGGCTCACACTTGCCCTCTTTCTCGTCCATCAGCCGCAGGGATCTGGATATCAACCGTCCTGGAACTGTGCCCAACGCCAAGACGCTGCGGTAGGAGTTGCACCAGCATGGCATGGGGGGTCCCAGGGCAGCGGAGTCCTCTCAGGCTAAGCCCTGACCATGCCTTTTTCTCCTCTCACTTCCAGCTGCCCTGTGATGCTGGTGGTCGGAGACAACGCGCCTGCTGAAGAAGGGGTGGTGAGTGATGGAATAGTGCCTGCAGGGTGGTAGTGCCCATCACTGCATGGGCACACACACGTGCTGCCTGCTCAGACACACGTGTGCTCCCGTGTGCAGGACCGTGCTCATGTGCAAACCCACCTGCTCATGTGTGCATGTACACAGTGATACAGCTGGAAACCTCCCCTTCCTCAGATGCCTAGATGCACTCACACTGTGCGCACTTGCATGTGTTGGCACACAGGCACCCCCCCCATCTTGGCCACAGTCACTCAAAGAGCTGCTGGCACATGCATGTGCGTGCACACACCCATGTGGCTGTCCACACTTGCACAATCACTCTCAGTTACTGTGCAGGTGACCACATTTGTATGTAATGTGTAACTGCACTCACAACCTCCTCTGCATGTGTACCTCTGTGCTTGTACACACGTGTGTGACAGGTTGCCTGGCAGGAGGAAGGTCCCCCACAGGCTCAGGACTTGCCTCCCTGTCTCCACCTGCCTGGGGTGGGATGTTCCACTGCAGTGCCATGGGCCAGTGGCACTCCCACAGGCAACTTCTGCCCAGCTCAGGGCACCCCAGGGTGCTGCTGATACCACCCCTCTTTCCCGCAGGTGGAGTGTAACTCCAAGCTGGATCCCACCAACACCACCTTCCTGAAGGTAGGCTGGTGGCAGGGGCAGCCAGAAGGTCCCTGCTGTCCATCGAGTACCCATTCCCCAGGGTTGCAAGGTGTCCCCGTCTCCCCGTTTCAGGTCCATCCTGGCCTTGGGGCTGGAGGGTGTAGGGAGAGCAGGGTGGCACCCAGCACTCTGGTACCAGAGGACAGGGTGGGTGGCAAAGCTCCCTCCCAAACTAAGCATGACCTTCTCTCTGCAGATGGCTGACTCTGGTGGGCTGCCCCAGGTCACACAGGTGAGCTCTGCTGTGTCCCCAGACTGGGTATACTTGGCCTGAGACATGCGCTGATGCTGTCCCTCACCTCTTCTCTTTCCTGCAGCCCGGCAAGCTGACCGAGGCCTTCAAGTACTTCCTCCAGGGCATGGGCTACAGTGAGTGCTGGGCTGGGCATGGGGCTGGAATGTGCCCTTGTGTGCACATGTGTGTGTGCCCGTGTGTGTGTGCTGACCTGGCTGTAGGAGAGAAGCCTGGTACTCTGGTGTATCTGTCCTGAGGGAGAGCTGCACATGTGTCCGTGGTGTATTTTCCATGCGTTCATAGGGCTGTGGGGTATACAGGCTCTGTGTGCACAGAGACGTGTGTACAAGGGCTCTGTGTGTACATACGTGTGTGGACAGCACCTCTGTGTATGCATGCACACATATGTGTGTGGGAGTATGCACAAGCAGGGGCTGGGCGCACACACTGAGTCCATGTGCACAAGTCTGTGTTCACGTAGGTGTGTTTAAGTCCATGAAGAGGTGTGCATGTGTGCGTGTGCGGATCTGTGTGCTCATGCACGTGTGTGTGTGCAGGTCTGTGTGCATACTTGTGTGTGCATATGCTGAAGGTCCATGTATACACGTGTGTGTGCAGGTCCGTGTGCACGCACACGTGGGGCTGGGGGGACTCCTGGCTGATGGTGTCTCTCTGCCCTCCCTGCCCCTCTCACACCCTGCTGCTGCCAGTTGCCCATCTGAAGGATCGGCGGCTGAGTGGAGGCTCAGGTACTGCTCAGTGCCTGCTGCTGCATGGTGCCGCCTGGCCTGTGCCCTCAAGCTGCCTGGGCACCTTTGGGAGCAGCCTGGGTGCTGGAATGGCCCTTCCCAGCCAGATGCCCTCTGTCTTGCTCCGCTTTGCCTGAGATGAGCCCCCTGACCCAGGGTTGGGGGCTGAGAAACGAGATTCAGAGACATTCCCCACCAAGTGAGCAAGTCTTGGCAGTGGCCACTGTGCCCTCCTCTAGCTGAGCAGGCGCTGTGCCTGCTGAGCATCCTGGCTGCAGGAGGGTTGGCACTGTCCCTGCACACTGTTGAGCTCAAAGCGCATCCAGCTCACTCCTTACCCGGAGCATGACAGCCAGAGTCCCCACTGCCTCATACCCTGTGGTCACATTCCCAGGAGATATTCCCAATGTGCAGCCTCTCCAGAGATCTGTGTCCCTGCGCTGCTGTCCTTTGCCAGCCTGGAGCTTGCTCGTGTTGTCATAACACTGCATGCTGCAATCTTGTGCCCGGTGTCATTCGCCCTGGGGAGCGGGACCTGTGGCTTTGCTTGTGTGGGTCGCTGTCTGCTCAGATCTTGCTGGGTTTTGGAGAGAACTGAGCAGCCCGTCCATGTCTGTGTGCCCGTGCAGTGCCATCTGCCAGCATGACCCGGCTGGCGCGCTCCCGCACGGCCTCCCTCACCAGTGCCAGCTCAGTGGATGGCACCCGTCCGCGTGCCTGCACCCACTCGGAGAGCACTGAGGCCATGGGGCAGATCAACCACACCATGGAGGTATCGTGCTGAGGTCCACGCCTGCCGCCGACATCTTCTCCAGAGCCATCTCCTATCCATCAGCATCCCACCAGCACCCGCCTGCCCTGTGAACGTCCTCCATCAGGGCCCTCGCTCCTTCGGGATCAGTTTGTCTTCTTGGCCATTGGCCTCATCCCATTGTCTGGTACAAGAGAAGGAGAGGGGTTTTGCATTCCGGCCTCCAGCTCCTGACTCCGTGCAGCAGTCACCATGGTTCTGCATTGGCCCTCACCCTCCCCAGCATTGGCCTGGCCCTGGCTTGGGAGGGTGAGTGGTGGTGGGGACAGGATAGGGGAGCGGGGGCGATGTGGTGAGGTTTGGATAGGATGGTGGGATGGGATGGAATAGCAGAACATGGACAGAACACACAAGGTAGGTTATTGCCCAAATATCAACCGGTATCTGGCCAAGCCAGAAGGAAAATGGGACAGGGAATGGTCTGGGGGAGGCTACTGGGCCCTTCCCAGGAATGCAGCTCCCATCTTCCCTATCAGTCAGCCCTAAGGAGAGCTAGCGCAGGATCCCCAGCACACCCAGGACCTGCTGCCCCGGAGCTGGCCTGGCATTGTGAGAAATCACACCCCAAACTGTCCCTGTGCCCTGGTCATCTACCCTGATGGTTGCTCTGGAGCAGTGGGTTTAGCCCTGCTCCCGAAGCCTCCAGCCTCCTCCAGAGGCATTTGGGGTCGTCCCCTTGCCTCTGGTCTTGCCCATGGTGGTATTTCCTTGATTCCTTGTTGCAAGAAGGACAATCACCGCCTGCCACCAACACCACCCTGGGTTTGGGGATAAAGGGGGGCTCTGTGCCCTGACTAGCTCAGTCCCTGCCACACTGCACTTCCACGAACATCTATTAGTCAGAGGACACCGGGTTTGGGATGCAACATGGCAAATCCCCCTCCAGTTTCACCATGCCTGTGGGTGTCACTGCAGTGGAGCCATCAGCAATAAGATGAGACACTCCCATTCCCCTCTGCAATGCTGGGACCCCTTAGCACTCTCTGCCCTGCGGGGTGCATCACTGCAGGATGCTGGCAGCGTGACCATGGATGTGGGGAGCTCGCCAGTGGCTGGCTTTGCCCACAAGAATTAGCCAGGCCTATCATGGCCACCCCTGACCCCCACACCCCTCCAGTATCTTGCCTGTGCACTGAGCAGGGTGTTTCTCAAGGGCTTGGCTCTCCACGAGCTGTGGGGCCCATCCAGCCATGGCTCCAGTGGATCCAGTCTGTGCTGGGCAAGGAAAGCTGTGTCACCACATAAACCACCCAGCCTCTATTGCCATCCCTGACCTGCCCTGTGCAGAGCCTGGGCTCTCCCTCCCTGGGGCCAGTTGCAAATGGGTGCTCAGACCTTCATGGTGATTTGTGGGGATCTACTGGATGCCACCATTGGGGTGAGCAGAACCAGACTGCAAAGTATCTGGCCCCAGGCCCCATCCCCCCTCTGCAGCAAAGGGCATGGGGCTCCTAGCACACGTATGAGAGCTTTTGGCCATAAGACCCATGTCCTGATCCTCCCCTATTGAATGGCCACCCCGAAACACCAGTGTCCCTATCTGTCCCCCACTTGGTTCTGCTGTGTGCTTCCTTCTCAGTGTGACTCTGAAAGCTGCGTAGCTCCTTTTTACTGTAGATACTGCTGTGATCTCTTGTCTTCTCAGTGTGTCCTTCCAGATGATATATATAAAGATGCCTATATACATGATACATATAAGGGTTGGTGCAGTTCCTGACCTTCCTGGGTCCATCCACCCTTGCATTCTTGTCTCAGCAGTGCCATGTGGTTCCCCTGGAGGTGGTCTGGCTGTGCTTGCCTTCGGTTCCTCTCCCTGGTTTTCTTGGTCGGTTTGGTTTCCCCTGGTGGCTTGTTCTTTTAGTTTTTGTTGGTTTTCCCTATTTTCCCCAGTCACAGCGGAATTTAATGCATTTTCCTGAGTGCAACCTGGGCTTGTCATCAAGGCCACAGCACTCACGAGACAGCAGTATGTAAACCAGATTAACTAACTTGTTGCTGTAGAGAGGATTTACTGTGTTGGAAACCAACAACCAAGCAGCTAATAAAGATGTTAAGAACCTGCTGTGCTCTTTCCAACACACTGCAGGGAAACAGTTCTGAGCTCATCCTGGGCCTGTCTGCAGAGATCTAGTGGGCAAGGAGGACAAGGGAGACACCATGGCCAAAAAACCCGATCAGGGGCTGCACTGCTGGGGGAGAGGGACCAGGATGCCCATGGAGGGGAGCTATGGGGTGCTCTGGCATTGGGGCAGCCACAGGCAGAATGCCCCATATGTTGGGACTGGATGGAGACTTGGAAAGCTGCAGTTGTGGCCCACAGAGATTGGATTCAAGTGGTGCTCAATGGAGAAGGGAAGCCCCTTGGCTGCACAACTCTGGCAGGGGAAGAACAGTGTCCTTGAGAGATCCAGCCTTCTTGTCCTCTTCTAGTATTCAACTCTCCTGTCTGTGCCCCGAGAAGGTTTGCATATCCTAGGCCACAACCCCTTCCAAGTGCAGGAAGATCTTGGGAAAGATCCCCTTCTGTTGTGGTTTAACCCCAGCTAGCAGCTAACCACCACACTCACTGCTACCCCTTTCTCACCCCTAGTAGGATGGGGACAAGAACTGGAAGAATGTGAAACCCTGCAGGTTGAGATAAGAACAGTTTAATAATTGAAATTAAAGTAAAATGTAATGATAACAGAAATTATATCAACAATAACTCTGATGATACTAATGGGTGACAACAAAAAAGAAATGAAAACTTAGAAAACCCAAGTGATGCACAGCACAGTCCTTTACCTGCTGACAGACCCTCAGCAGCAGTCACTGCCTCCCAGCCAGCTCTCCCCAGTTTCTATCCCGAGCATGATACTCTTTGGTGTGGTGGAATATCCCTTTGGGTGGTTTGGGTCAGGTGCCCCTCCTCACTGGCAGAGCAGGAGACTGAAAAGTCCCTGATCAGGGTAAGTGCTGCTGAGCAACAACTAAAGCATAGGTGTGTTACCAGCGTTATTTTCAGGCTAAAGGTAATGTGTACTGCCTCTCTGGGAGCTCTCTCAGAGCCCCACACTGAACAGAGCATCCAGCTTCTGCTCCCACACCTGAGGTGCCAGGACAGAAAGCTGGTGCTGGGCATCACCTACACATGGTGACCTCTGGAACACCCAACAGGGGAATCTGCACTTCCTAAGCCACCTGCATTCTGCCTCCTCAGGCCACCCAGAGATGGAGCTGCGGGCCAGCCCCACCAGAACACTCTGCTCCATAGGGCATCACGAAGATCCTCCTTGCTCTCCCCACTCCAAAGCCGAGATCTCCAACAGTTTCAGCCCAATTCACTCTCACAAACTGCTGCTAAAGCGAACGGCTCCATCTCCAGTCCTGCTCCAGCAGGAGGCACACCCCGAGCTCCAGCAGCACGGACCATCAGGGTGATCCTTTTGCTGCCTATATTTAACTGATGGAGCGTTGTTTGACCAGGAATAACTTCACTGGCTTCCTTCAAGAGCTTAAAGGAATTAAGCTCAGGATTTAACTAATAAGGTAAAGGCAGTGAAAAGCAATGTGTGGCATCAGAGTATTCAAGCAGCAGGAGCTGCTCCAGAAGTAGACACCTGAACCGAGAGGCAGCGAGCCCCTTCTCACCCCATGCCAGAGACATATGAGACACTGCTGCTGCTGTTCTGGGATGGATTTCAGCTCATCTAAACCTACGTATCTGTATAAAGAGTTGTCTCTTGCCTACCTCCTCCTCACACCCCTCCAAAACTGGGTTTCCAGCTCAATCAGCTGAACTATCTGACCCCAAATCCAACTTTGGTTGGTATAACCCAACCGCAAAACCTTAATCACGGGGCAGAGCACACCAAAGCAGAGCTGTAGGATAAGACAAGGAGTATCATCACTCACAATGGCAGCTACTGAAGTATCCCTGAAGTTATGAGGGTAGTGCTGCACATTTGCCACAAGCCACCCTTAAGAAACTATTCTTAAAACAAAGAGAGATGAAGGAAAGGTAAACAAACAAGACACAAGAAGGGGCTGGCTGGGTTGGGTACCTGAGCAAACACATCCTGTCCCAAGAGCCACTTCCTCTGCTGCCCATGCACATCCATCCCCACAGAACCCTTCGCGTTTGAGGCATGTGGTTCCCACCCCAAATCCCTCCCACATCTCCCACTGAATCCTCAGCAGAGCAAGCTCTATCCCTATGTCACCACCTGCTCCCCTCCAGGCTTAACATAGCCACAGCTCCCACCTGAAGCTCATCGTCCTGCTTGGGTCAGCCCTGTGCTGGGCTGTCCCGAGAGGAGGCTCTGGCTCTGCCCCATGAGCTGAGCTCTCAGGCAGTGCCCAAGCAGAACAGTCTTTCCCAGGCAAAGCAGTGGACTGGAGCAGCACAAAGCACACAGCACCATGAGAGCAAGCACACAGCCCAGGGAGCACCTATGGGCAACGCTAGAGGAGGCACGGCCGTGCCAGCAGATTCCCGTAGACCTTTGCCTGGGGAAGATCGGGAAAGCCCCAGCTCTGCCCAAACAGCAGCTATACACGAAGAACTTCAGGCACACGCAATATCCGGGGGTGAAGCAGCCGCTTCCCATCTCCACAGCCGGGGCCGAGCAGGAGATAAGCCTGGGAGACCTCAGGGAGAGGTGGGATGGCCCCAGGAGCCCAGGCTGACGGGACACGGGCCCCGCACGATGGGCACGGCCTGCTGAGGCTCCTGCCACTGCCCAGCGACACCCCCGTGTCCCCCAGCCTCGGCCAGGGCTGGCCCGGACCGGCCTCTGCTAGGAGAGCCGCAGCAACGTGCCCAGCGAGTTCCTGCAGCTCTACGGCGCTGCGCAAACACCGGCAGACCGACCTTAGCGAGGGGCTCACGGCGCGATCCGCCCGCGGCCCCGCGCCCGGCCCAGAAGCCTATGGGCTCTGAGATGAGCTTCGGGGGCGGGTGGTGCGCGGACGGGAAACACCGAGCGGCTTCGGGGCGAGGGGGAGCAGAGCCCTGGGCCGCGGGGTGAACCCCTCACGGAACCCCTCCGCCGAGCACCGCGGACCGGGGCCCCTCGCCTCCCGCGCTGCTGCTGCCCCCCCCCCCCCGCTCAGGTCT
>JANRGW010032430.1:0-43534 GCA_024733675.1 Psilopsiagon aymara
ACAGGGGAAGTTTAGATTGGATATGAGGAAGAAATTCTTTACTGTGAGGGTGGTGAGGCACTGGAATGGGTTGTCCAAGGAAGTTGTGAATACTCCATCCCTGGTGGTGTTCAAGGCCTGGCTGGACAGAGCCTTGGGTGAGATGGTTTAGTGTGAGGTGTCCCTGCCCATGGCAGGGGGGCTGGAACTAGGTGATCTTAAAGTCCTTTCCAACCCTAACTATTCTATGATTCTGTGATTCTACATAAGGAAGAGAAAGAGCCAATTCCAAAGAGTAAGAGAGCATAGCTGTTTTAGGTACCCATCTTAGGTGATCATCACCACAATCTAGAATGTGTATTTCAGCCTACAGATACACAAGAGCCTAGATAGCTAAATTTGAATGAAGAACCCTACAATTTGCCAAGCAGTTTATGATCTATTGTTTATCTGTTAAAATGGTCAAGTTGAGAGTCAGCATTGAGTTTTGCACACCTAGTGCAATTGCCCACATATCTGGACTGCTGACTGCTCTGTGTTGGGTCTCTGACATTCATTGGTTTGGGTGAGGCATCTTGCACCTCAGAAGCCTTTCCTAGTAGACACTGCATTGGAATGAATAAACCCTGCATCATCAGTTTGATGATTTGACAAAAGAGGTAAAAAGAGTCTTGGTCAGATTGCAACCTGCTTGTCAGACTTTCAGTTTTCTCTGCTATTGCTGTTTGTGTCTGCATAGAATTAAGTCAGTCTCCTTCACAACCAACATCATGATTTGACACTGTTGATCAAGTTACATTTGGTTCACACTTCTGACTGATTGTTTATCATCCAAACTCCAGAAGATCCACTCTAACACTGAAAGAATGCTTATGTACGTGCATTATTCTGACATTACTTGAGGAATGATAAGTTGCACGCAGAGGACAGAAGTTCTGTCAGCCTCAAATTAATTGAGGAATAATACATGATATAAACTTTGAAAATGATCATTCCATGCCTTAGGTTGATAATGAAGCAGAAGGCTGGGCTCCCAATGCTGTCAATCACCATGCAAGGTGCGGTAGCCCCAGGTAACAGGTTGCGCTTATTATCTTGTTATTATACAGCAAAGACAGCCAGAGGGATGAAAATAACACACAAAGCATTCAAGAGCTATGAGACACTTAAAACTACCAAAGTTGGTATCCATTAATATTTCTGTTGTACATGTTCCCTGAACTCAATTTATCCCAGTTAGGTTGCAGTCTCTGACCTACAGAGTACCTTGCAGTCACCCAATCTCCATGTCTCCTGTTTTCCTTCTCCCACATCAGCTCCCAGTTCTTATTGTGTTAGTGGGAAAAGTGCCTCTCTGCAAAGCACCAAAACCCAAGTGTGGTAACAGCTCTGTGGGAAAGGGAGCAGCTCCAAAGCTTCTGAGGGGTATTTGCACAAGAAAATAGGTACACATAGCTTGACAAACATGAGTTAAACTATTTTTGTATCTAACAGTTATTTAAAATAGATGGAATGTTTCCTTTGCAGAATTTAACAAATTAATCATTTAGATACAATAAGGGTTTAAAAAGCTGCATTATTTTCTTTAAGAGTTGCTAAAAACAATCTATAAATTACTGTTTAATGGTATTTCCTTTAGTTTGCTCTCTGCAGATATTGCTCAGGTCATCTGAATTGGTTGTTTTGGAAAAAAAGAGGGAGTTTTTAAACTTAACTGCATGAACAATCTGCAGCATTAAAATAAAGGAATAAATTGGCAAAATCATCTTGCATGTTTGAATGGCAAATTTCAAGAGTTATACTGTAGATAATAAAAACAATTTAAAGTGCAGGCAGAAGTGTTGATGAAGGATCAAATTCAGACACTATCGCAACATAACTGCCAGTTGTTGGTTCCTTTTTTTAAAGAAAATTCTTTTTATTCCACATGTGCAGTAGTTTGCTGGTGCTTTACTAATGCCTATTCTGTCACTTTCGAGGATACTCACTCTTAAGATACTGTGCTAAAATGCTTTTGAAAACTGGACCATGTAATCTGCTTTGTAGCAAAGCAGCAGTTCTAGTGGGCTATTTCACTTGACATAAAGTCAATTGATTGTCTGCTTAGTGACAAGAATACTTCTGGACTTATACTGTCGTACAATTTCAGGATCTTTTTTTATACCATATATTATCTGAAGCTAAATATCTGTGCTCACAGTGTGTTACTGTAGTATTTCAAACTTAATTTATACATTTGAGATAGCGCTAATTTTTAATCAGAATTCCTTGGGGTTTTTTTCAAATCAAACATTGTATATGAATTTATATTAGCAGAAAGAAAACCAGTAAGGTGACTATCTAGCTTACCTGGAATATGTGAATTATTGATACATATAACAAAAGATGACACTATATCCCAGATAAGGATAACTAGGCTGTCCATTGTGTAAAACTTAGTGTTATTAAATGGCATTAGGCAATTCTGCCTTAATTTCTTGGGCTCTAGTCATCATGATGCCTTCTTTGTTCTTGAAGTAATCTATTAAAAGATAATGATCCCATAATTAATAATTCATAAGACTGGCTTTAAAATAATTATATTTTTAAGTTGTTAAATAAGCATCAGGTTCCTTTTTTTCCCTTCTATATTTTGATAGTAATCTCTGTCTTAGACAAGCTCAGAATATTTCTTTTAATCCTCAAGGTTAATTTTCTCTTTTTTTCTTCCATAATGATAGGTGGGATTTGTTAATGTAGTTATTGAAAATTAAGAATCTGATCTCTTCAGCCCTATTGACAATATGATCTTGAGGAAGAACACATATTGCAGATATTATGGTAAAATCCTAAGACGTAGCAATGTCACCGCGTCTGTGCTCTATGAGACCAACTGGCTGATCATTAGCTATCATGTGTGATGCACTTGTGCTCTGAATTTATTTTTCTGCTGAGGTTACATGTACCATGTGACCTTATGTCTTGTCTTCAGTTTAATCTGTACAGCATCCTTCCTGTAGTAAAATGTGGTCAAGACTGCTGGTAGCCTCAGGAATACAACTCACAGATGCACCAATGATGCTTGAGACAAATGAGAACTTACTTTTCCTTTACAGAGATAAGAACAAAAAAACCCAAAGAATTTACCAGCAATTGCACTGTCCTATTCTCAGAGGTGGAGACCATACATCCTCGCTGCTTTGCAGGAAGATTTTACATGTTTCAAAATGTTTCCCCTGTCCACAGTCTCTTCTCCTCAAGACTAAAAAAAATTTGGATTTCAGTCTTTCTCTATTTCCAATCTTGTTATTGTTTTGTTTTTGTCTTTTATGTTTCCCATCTTCCTTGCCATTAAATTCTCAAGACTGGGCACAGTGCTCCTGATTCCACATGAAGGTAGAAGAACCTGCATCACGTATGCTTTATCTTCCTGCCTATTACTATGTGTGTTTTTCCTTTGCAATAGTATCATTATTCACAGAATTATAGAATAGTTAGGGTTAGAAAGGACCTTAAGATCATCTAGTTCCAACCTCCCTGCCATGGGCAGGGACACCTCACACTAAACCATCTCACCCAAGGCTCTGTCCAACCTGGCCTTGAACACTGCCAGGGATGAAGCATTCACAACTTCCCTGGGCAGCCAATGCCAGTGCCTCACTACCCAAACAGTAAAGAATTTCTTCCTTGTATCAAATCTGAACTTCCCATGTTTAAGTTTGAACCCATTGCCCCTGTGTCCTATCACATTATTGACTGGAGATAGTGGTTAGTCATCCCTCACATCTCCACATGTTTTCACTAGGAATTCTGCTTAGGTATTTGCTCCCCATCTTGTATTTTTACAGCTGAATGTGGCATTTTTCACCAGGCAGATGCCACATATTTTGGAAAGCCAAGACAAGGCAGGGCAGGGATTTGGGATTAGTAGAGAAGAAGGTCCCTTGGGATCCTACTGATCTGCTATGGGATGCAACTAAGCAAAACTTGTGTTTGTGTCTCTCACTAATTCATTTCTTCCCACAGACAGATTTACATTTCCAAACATCATAAAATGATTGTAGTACCACGTAGTTCAAGTATGAGTTAAGACTGAGCAGCATTAGCTACATATGGCTGTAGAGCCATAGACCACCACCCTGTTCAACACTGCATCTAATTTTTTTTTTTCACACTATTTGACAAGACTGTATGTGTCAGTGTTAGAAATCTTTCTTTAAGATCATGAAAGCTGTATCTTCCATTTCTCCCCAAGGAGCAGCACCTGTTACTCTGTCATGTTAAGAAATAAGATTAGTTTTGTACAATTTCCTCCTAAAAGATTCTTGACAATTATTTGTCATGTTTCAAGAGTTTACGTGCAGGGTGTTTGATTATTGATCCCAACATGCTTCTGGAATAAAAAAATAGAAAGATATGAAGTTACAATTTAATGTGTCTTCATCCTTTTTTTTTTTTTCACAAAAAGACGTAATGGCCTAATTGAGCAAATTATCAAATTATTTCAAAGGGAACTTAGGTGCTCAGAAGTTAAGAATACAGAGCTATCTAAAAACCTGAAATAGGGATACTTTGCTTAAACCAGGACTGTGTCTGTCCTTTCCAGGTTTCTTTTCTCCAGGACGTCTCAAAAGTGTGGCCATTACTAGCCATGAGTCTCTTTCATTGGTTCCCGCAGTAGCCTAGGTTTCATTTCGTCAAGCTCTGCCAGTTGAGGATGACTGCCTCATCTAAGTTTTACCTGACCTGTTCTCTGTCCACTCTTCTTCATGTTCTTTAACTCTATTGCTGACATTAATTACTTCAGTCATTTAATCGCAAGTAGTCTTTTTGCAGTAATGACTGAGGCAAAAGGAGCGCCAACTGCCTTGAGTTTTTTATGCATCATATACTATTAGCTTTTCTTCCTTTCCACACACTGGACTGAGTCTGCTTTCATATAATAATTATTGTTGTTGTTGTGTTTAGAGAAAGTTTTCTTGACACATCGAATGCTTCTAGACTGATTGTTCCATTTTGCTGCTAGATGCCCATTTGTTTTTCTGGTTTAAACCTTAACAATTTAATCTAATTTTTACCTATTTGCAGTTTTATCTCATGTAACATACCACTGAAAAGTCGTGTCTTAAAATTATCTCTAATTATGCTATTTTTCTTTTTCATTAGAACAATTTGTGCTTGCATTCTTAGTATTGTTTATTTAATCTTTACCAGTTCTCTTGAAGCCCTTTTCCTTTACCATTGCTTGCCATAGTATGCCGTTTATTAATTCTGTGAGTCTGTTAAAATCTGGAGGTTTTGAGGCCATTGTTCTTAATTTTTTTGCTCTTCTTTCTTGCTGTCCTAATCATCACAAATTAGATCAATTTCACCTAGGTTGTCTTCCACCTCCTACTCATTTCACAGAAGTATCTGCTTAGTTCCATGCTCTGGATGCAATCATAGTTCATTTAAGGAATTGTAGTCTTGAACTTTTTTGTAGACTACATTGTTGGTGTCTTTTAAAAACATATTTTCTGTTTTCATTTTTTATAATTATTCAGGGACTTCAAGATAGTCCATCTAATATTACTGCCAGTGTATATATATTTTTGTTGGTACAGAACAATACATTCTTAATTCCTTACTATCTTTGTGAACAACCTACAATAGTCTCAGTCTGGTTTCTATTACACCACATATGTTTCATTTGTTTAAATACTGGTGTGAAAGTTCACAGTTTGTACTCAGTTCTCCTCTGATGTTTATTGCCTGTGTCTCTATGATTTATATCTGTTGGTGAGCTTATGTTAGTAGCCTTCACATAACCTAATGTAAAGCCATGTTCACAAGGTCTCAGATTCACCTCCCCTCATTTTAGCTATCTAAAAACTGAGAAACTAGACTAAGCAGGACTGAATTTGGTTTACCTAACTTAACATGCAGCGTCATTTCTGTCATCTGACTACAATCTCAGACAGTAGAGATTCAGTCAGTATATTACAATTTTAAATTTACTTTAATTGCAGTTCATTTGCCAAAAAGAGGGATCTAACTACGTTTTCAATGAGATCAAGCTTCATTTAAGTGCAACAGAAAAAAAGGACCAAATTATGAGAGCTTCTGTTGTCCACTGAGGGAACAGGTTCCTGTCACAATTCTTCAAGAAATAGCTCCTAAATACACCATGTGATAAAACGCAGCTTACAGACACATCCACAGTAGACCAATCAGTCAATCTTCTTTATCTCCACAGATGAAGGAATCTCTTTAGTAGGACACGTTCATTCAACTGTCCTCTGTTTGAGCTAGTAGAAATCAAGAAAAGATTGTGTTTTCTCCCCTTTCATTAACAGTTGTGTGCATGGAAGCCCTGATATGTGATGTTCAAGGCCAGGTTGGCCAGAGCCTTGGGTGGCATGGTTTAGTGGGAGGTGTCCCTGACCATGTCAGGGGGGTTGGAACTAGATGATCTTAAGGTTCTTTCCAACCCTAACTATTCTATGATTCTATGAACATGTACAGTCTTAAATAGGTAGAGTCTTAAGTGTAGAGGTAAATGTTCAACAGTATGGATAAGGCACATTTAGACTCCTAGTGTTGCACACCTGGTCCCCATTTAGCTGATCTTTTTGAGGTATCTTTGTAGGTTTGTTTTGAGCAGATGTTTTAATTTGTATCACTAAGTTGATGCAACTAAAAGCACTCGCTTAACTAAAAGTATGTGGGAGCTGGTAGTGGCAGAGATACTATTGGACAGCATCTTTAAAATTTGTGACTATGGAAAGCAAAATTAATTAAAAGTGAAATAAAGAGGGAAGGATCACTCCTTCCTGAATATATTCTTGTTACAGTGAGACACAGCCACACTGGGTATAGTAAGCTTCTGACATTGGCGCTGGAAAACTAATCCTCCTCTGGAATACATCAGTAATAAAATCGCAGCCACTTACTATACAGTTAATAAGTTGCTGTGAATTTATGATAACTTTGATTTATGGATATAGGTAAAGTAATTAGTGTATATACTGTTTTTTTAATTGAAAAGGATTGTTTGTCTGTAATAAAACAGCAGGGAAGTTGCTTTATGTGTGTATAGTTTGACAAGACACAAGATAGTAGCACTGCTGGATATGAAGCTGCCTTCTGCTCAGCGCTTACTGCTGGTCTGGAAGGACTCCTGGGACAAAATGAGCCAGAACTCTTTAGTTTGTTTCTTAGATCTTTATTAGTTTCTTGTTTCAGTTTGGGTTTATTGCTTTGTTTTCTTTTATTGTGTTCTGGATAAAATTCATCATCAGAGGGACCCTTGTGTAAACCTAACAGAATTTCTCTTTATTTCAGTTCATTGTGTATTCCTTGGAGACTTGCACCCAGTAAGTTCTCCACCATTAACTTGGATATTCAAAACCTGTAATTTTTCTTCTCTTGTAGAATCAAGTGAGCATGAAGAGAAGAGCACAGGTGTCTCAGGTGAGATATCTTCCACCCAACCTTGTCCTGCACCAGGATATACTCAACCTGAAGAAGCAAAGGAGGATATGGATGTAACAAAGCAGACTAAACCTGAAGAGAATGATGACTTGGGCCCACTGCCTGATAACTGGGAAATGGCTTATACAGAAAAAGGGGAAGTCTACTTTATTGAGTGAGTCTTATTTCTTCTCTTTCTAATAGCCGTATTGTATTTAACTGGGTGGGGAAATGGTTTGTATGGTGAAGTGAAGCATTGCAGTCATGAAACAGCAGGGAAGTTATGGCTGTCAAGGTTCCTGAGAGCTGATGGCAATCCCTGCATTACTGACTTACATTGAAGCATGCTGTTTTGTGAGACTAGTGACTGGACTACTTAGTGCTTTGATGGCAGCAATTAAAGCTGTTGTTTCTTCTGTTGAAAACAAGGTTTTCTTGCTGTTCTGGTGCTTATGGAATATACCACAATTGCTGGGTTCTTCCTAATGTGGACAGAGGTGAAGAGGGATGAGATTTTTGCCAATTCAAGGAGAGAAAGGCAGGCTAAAAAGTAGCTACTGAATGGTAGTTGGTGGCAGTGCTAGATTTAGAAATAATAAAGTAAATGAGTGGACAATAAGGGGAATTAATGATGTGTAGAAACTTACCTGTTGGTAGGCTATACATACCTGTTGCTACTGTTGCTAATTAGCCAACTCATAGAACAACTGGATATGAAAGTTTTTTCTTCTCTGTGCTGACATCAGCACACATTACCAAAAATAAGAACACAGAGAAACCCAACATCTTCTTTAGTAGAACACTACTACAGAGGTAGCACCAGTGTTTATGTTTGCTTTAAGGAGCTGCCTCAAACAATTTGGAATTGCCATTATTCTGATTATTAGTAGGTAAAAATAACATTTAGTGGTGTCACTTCTGCCTTAATTTCCTTATTTCATTAAAAATTTATGTCTATCGCATGAAATGTAAACAAATGATAAGTATAAAGTTTGTGCATATGATTTTGCATGAACACTGGCATGACCAACTATAGCTTCTGGCATATACAAAGCTGAAAAGAGCAGTAACTGTTAAAACATAAGTGTCTTTGATGAAAAGAGCAAAAATACGCTTATTCTGGAAAAGAGTAATTATAGTAGCTTTGTCCAAGCAAGCAGAGAACTAGCATGACCTCGGGCAAGCTCAAACCCTTGTTTCCTTCCTTCCTACCTCACTCTCAAATTTAATTTTTCTGCACGTATTGAATGCTCTGACAGAGAGCAGACTGAATTATATGGCACTTTTATTTTACTTATAACAAAAACTTGTAATATGTTTGGGGGGTGGGCGACAGAATGATGGGTAGTAACTAACACAGGAAGCTGTGATAGTGCTAAACACTGTGGCAGGCAATTTAAAAGAAAATAAATGTATATTTTGTAACAAATACAGTGATTGTTGCAGCTTTCTTCCTTTCCTGGTAATGCTCTTGTTTACACTGCTGTTCTGGCAGTGTTCATCATTCACTTCCACTAAATGAATGTTATGTAAAGCAGAGAAGTCAATCAGAGGTGCAGACTGGACAGGAAGACTGTTGTAAAGTCTACTTACCTTTGGGATTACATTATTCAATAATGTCATTTACAAAAAAGTGCAATTACACTTGTGTAAAAATACCAGATTGTTTACTAGAACCCTAGCAAAGGAAAAACTTTGATCATTTGAGTTTTCACATTGCACAGTCTTCACAGGGTTAAGTAGGAATGTAATGCTGTGGGGATGCTGTTAAATTGCCTCTTTGTTTACAAGTCACTTTGGTTAATGGCATGAAGAGACTCCATTTGCTTTCACAGAAAAACGGAAAGATAAAAAGACAACAAAAACCTATTTGTCTAACAACATCTCCCCGAACAGTCTTATAGACTGTACTAGATTATTAAATAATAGATGAAACCCAAATATTTTTAAAGTATACATCACCTTGGGTAGAAAAAAGTCATGCTAGGCAGCAGCTTTTATTGCTTGATTTGAGGTTCATATGAATTGCACCTTTAAACCCTAAGGACTTCAAGCAATAAGCGATCTTACGTTCCAGGTTGTCACAGGTATATCCCAGAGGTCTTAGATTTCATGATGGCATTTACATTCATTCACCTCAGACTAACCTCTAAAATTTGTATGCGAGCTCATTTATCAGAACTGCCATCAGAGGTAAGGTGGCAGATTTACAGTGAGAGAGGGAGTGACTTCGTAAGAAGAAAGATAACTGTCTGTAGACAGTATTACCTATTTGTTAATCATTAATGTCCCAGTTACCATTTTGCAAAGCACACTAGAAGGAATTTCCTCTACCTGAAGGACTAAACAAAAATAAAAAATCATATACTATATCCACTGCATGATTCAGAGAATGGTTATGTTTTAGAGCATGGCTTGATCTATTTCTTCTTTTCTTTCCAGTTTTTGACATAGGTGCATGACCTTATGTTTACCTATATTAGCATTCACAGACAGAACAGGAAGAGCATCCCTTCTTGCAGCATAATACTTACCACTGTTTTTCAGGAAGAGCTACTTAAGTACATTTCTTGGACTGTTTCCAGCCTCCCTTACTTAGGAATCCAAATTTTCAAATAGAGGCACACACGACACATAGGAGTCAATCTCCTACACTTTATTTCATTGAGAACATAAAAATGAGAACATTCAGTAATGAAAACACTGTATATTAATTGGAATAACACTAAATAAAACTCCAGTTCTTCTCCTTCTTTCCTGCTTTAAATACAGCTGATGAGTGTGACCTATTTTTACATGCTTAAATAAATTGTAGCCATCACTGAGGGATGAGGAAGGGCTGAAATTCTTCATAGCCTTCAGACCTCATCTTGCCAGCTACTCTCAAACCACATACTAGAAACATGAGCATCATGTTGTCCTCATAAAGTCAGCAGATACTGGCAGTATTGGATCTCAGGCAGTCAATGTTCACTGTATAGGTCCAGTATGGTGTTGAAAGGATTACAAAAGGACCAAAGTCAGGGTAAGGATTAGGGTTCGTCTGTTATCATGGGCAAATTGCATTAAATGCAACCCTCCTCAAACTCTTCAACTTCATCACATACACCATTACATTATAAACTGTCCCATAGAGTTGGTTATAGATTATGACACTTATTTATAAAAGGCAGAATTGATTTTGCCTCTCCAGCCCTCTATTCGCCTATAAGCAGCAGAGCTTTCTGGAGGGTGTGCGGGGAGAATAAGACATTAAACCAGGAAGAGCTGCAGTTTGTAAATCTGAGCTACAGTGAAGCCTTGAAGAATAGTCTCAAGGATATTACACAGTCCATAACTAAAGCTATATAATTTTATACTGTTTAAAAGCACATGCAGTTTCCTTTGCTTTTACTAAATTAAGAATTGTTTTGCTAGTGGAGAAAAGTCTAGAATAAACTCACACCTCTTTAGTACATCTTTAAAGGATCATCTGTGACTTATTGTGATGATTTTTAGGGCAATATGACTACATGAGGTTTAACAAACAACTTTTCAATGCATCTTACATTCAGTCTCTTCCTGTTTCAACACCTACTTCTCCAAGCAGCATAGTCAGCATTTCTTTTTGGACCTTTTGCAGTATCTTTCTCGTCATTAAAGCATCTTTTTTTATGAGGGCACCATAAAAGACTACAAAACAGCTATAAAATAGTCCTCTGCCAAGGACTCTCCTCTTCACAGTAAAAAACAGCCATTAAGTTTTTGAATACAGCTGGTGCTATTTTACGTGGTACCTGAAAAGAAGTACATTGGAAAAGTAAAATCCTGCCCTAGTTTATTTCTAGGAATATTGCTACTGACTTCAATGGGATCAGTATTTCTTCTTAGTAGTTTATCACGTAAGAAAGGCTTTTGACTGCAGGAATAACATGTTTATCCTAACGTCTTGCTTACCTAAAGAGTCGTGACATATTTAGCTGTTCTTGGTTGCTCCATTAGTTCACCATCAGAAAGTAGGATATATTACTTAGTCCTGGCTACACCATTACGTTTGATAACTCTTGTCTTTTACACTAAAAGGTACTAGAAGTACTGAGGTGGAAGGGCACCCTTCTACCTGCTCAAGATTGCTTCCATATCCTGCAATAATTACCCAATCTCCTATAAGCTAGCTTGGCACTCTTATGAGTATTACATCCTCAGTGTATTACTGCTTAATACTGGATTTTGGCATGTTTTGGTTATGTGGTTATTTCTGCTACTTTAATTAAGTAGCAGTTAAGATGGAGGATTTTTTTAAATTGTTTAATGTTTTAATGTTTTTAATTGTTTTAATATTTACTTCTGTTGGGTTTGTTCTTTGGGAAACAAGCCATCTTGTGCCAGTATAACTTTATTGTGTGGGCAATTCTGAATCACCGGGGCTTTTGTGAATATGATCATAGATGTCTGCAATTCTTTATCCTTGCTTATATGTTGCATTGAATTTATCAGTTTTGGTCAGCGTAACAATGATCAGATCTTCAATACTCTTTGGATTTCAACATGGCATACACTGGGATAGGCCATGGAAAAGTTTTCTCTTGGTTTCTTTCTCCTGAGACCATTTCCTTGCCTCATGTCAAATTAATTAAAAATGGGGAGGTGGTAAAACTGGAAAGAATTGGGGGAATGTTGAGGTTTTCTTCTTCTCTTGTCTTTATAAAGACGTTTTCAGTCGGTACTACTGGTGTCCTGTTCCTTGCTCTTGCTGTTTTTATCTATGCTGATATCCATGTCAAACTGCCAGCTCAACTCCTGTTGTCTTTCCTCACTTTCTTATTTCTTTTCTTTCCTCTGCAGAATTCCTCTTCCAACACCTTTACTCTGGTGTTTGTAGTGGTATTATAATTTTTATGCTTTCTATTTATTGAGCTAGAAGATTCAACTCACCAGGCTTGCCATATAGCATTAGCCATCTAGTATAAATCAGTTGCTAAGACTCTTCTGGTGATCAATGGAGAGGGATAATTACCTCCAGAAGCTAGTTCATCCAGTTCAAAGGTATGGGCAGAATTGATTTGACCAAATATAGATGCTTATACCAGTAAAGACGCCCTCAGCTATCCGAGGGTGTGTCTGTAATAGTATGTAGTTTGTGCAAAGAATACACCTTTGAAGCAAATCTGATTGTCTCCATGGACTGCAGTTTGGTTCATATTTCTGAGTACATGAACTGGGTTCCCTTCAGCTGAAACTAAAAAGTTGATCTCTAGGAGTGTACTTAGTTGTGTCCAACTGCTGAAAGTCCATGAAACCAAAGTTGAGTTAAAACCAGTCTGAATTCCTACTGGTCTAAACCATGTCCATATCTAAATTAACAGCATCAACAGACTGCAGAATGAGAGACTTGGTGCTGATGACCCAGCATACGCAGCTGCTAGGTCTTTTCAGGTGCCCTGGGCTGCATGCCGATACATGTTTTGTAGTGCATTAAGTGAGCTCTTGCTGTGCATCCTCTGGTTTAAATTCAAGTGAAAGAAGTTTACAAGCTGGGAGAATGCTCAGTGTGTAAATGAAGTTAACTGAGAGATTCACTTGAAAAGTGACCTCCTAATCTGAGCCGAAGCACTACTGTGGAGGCATACAAATAGCCCGAGACATCCCCATGAGGATGGCAGATCTGACACAGAACCTGTCAAAACCAGCCCCCTTCTTGGAGTGGCAGCCAGTGGCCATTTGGGAGGTGCCATAGCAGCTACTGTGTCACTATCAGCAGCTCATGGTTAGGCCCCTGGTCCCACCGGAAAATAGGCAAGATAAATTATTCTGCATAGGTGCCTCGCCCTTGAATGTAAAATAACCCTACACAATTAACGTGTAATTTCTAGGTGGCTGAAGTCTCATGAGATGAAGCCTATTCTTTGTCAGAAATTAACTGCCTGAGTCAAAGAGAGTGATTTAAACAGCAAGATTTACTGAAGGAGACTTTAAGCATTTATATATTCCTAAAAAAATCTCACATGAGCATATTCTGCTCCTACAGATGCCTAGAGGCACCACCTCTGTATTAGGACTGAGTACATAAGTGTTTACCTACTGGCCAAGGCCATCTTGGGTTTCACAGGATAGGCACCTCCAAACTGTGCCTCTTAAGGACCACATACTCCTAGCACATTTAGCAGACTGACAGTATGAAATGCAGCATGAACAAGCATTCATAGCTGCTGCCATTGAAACCATAGCCAGAGGATGACTCCTTTTTCACACATCCCTACTGTGTGCAAGAAGTTTGGGTATTAACCCGCAAAGGGTGAATTGCAAAGTATCCATTTTAATGCTGTTTTCCAGTCACTGTTGCCCTACACCCAGAGTACTTGAAAATCATTATTGTGGTATCTGAAAAGCTCTACAAATCTACAGATCTTAGGCATACAAAAAGGGGGGAGAAGTAAGCATTTTAGAAGTCAAGTGACCTACAGTGCACTTTGGTTTCCTCTGTATCATATACTCTTCTTTGCTCAACCTGTTTTATTGAGGACCATCTTGAATGTAAGATAATCACAATAAAATCCCAAACAATCCCATATGTGCTGTCCCCAAATGCCCTGCAGCAGCACATTAGTAAATACCCATTTCAAAATGCCTTTCACAATAATGTGCAAATTACACACCTTGGAAGAGTCACAATCTAGAATAGGTTTGTAGTGTTTTCAAAAGACATTAAGGCTATTACTGTCAGTAACTGCTTTCTATATTCCCTTCAGAAGTGTTTCGAGAGATTGTCTGAGGGCTTTGTTAGTACAAGAAACTTTATCTGTCAAAGTGCTTTAAACTGACAGATTGCTAACACAAATCCATTATATTAAAATCTTGAGTAAAATAACATTCTGTCTAAAAAATAATTAGGAAAAAAAAAGATAATACGTTGTTAAATAAGAAAAGCCACACTCCTAATGGTTTTTTACTTCCTAAAGGTATGGAAGAGAATCCAGTGAGGTTCCTGGAGAGACTGATCCTGGTATCTAACTGTAATGATAATGGAAAACTGGGGCATAAACAGTCTCTGTGAAGTCTTAAGAGCAGAGCTGCAGAGAAAATCTGAAGGGCAGGAGATTGAGTCAGGGTGTCTGCGAAGTATTCTAAGCCTTCTTTCACACTGTTTAAAGCATCTCAAGAATATTCTTTCCATATATGTTTAAAATTGTCTATAACTGATACTGGAAGACTCTGATCATAATAAATTCTTTCTGCTGGTTGCAAATACTTGGCAAAGAGGGAATATTTAAGCTAGCACAGCAATAATTATTGTATTGATGTTTGGCTACAATATTAAGCTCCACTGATTTACTGAGTGACTATTTTTCTTATTACTTTTCAAATTCGCAATACATTTCAGGCCTATAAGAGAATTCTATTTTGTATAGCAGGTAACAAATGAGGGTTAATTTTAAAATGTCATGCTATTCCCATGCTCTATCTGCCTGAAGCGAAACCAAAGGGATCCTTCGTTGACTGCTTTCAGTTTCCAAAATTAGGAATTTGCTCTTGCTTTTAAGACAGATTCTAAGACATGCATAGTTGATTTGCCAGCACTTGTCACTTAGCTCAATCACCCTAGATAGTAATCAAGATCATTGAAATTGTGTAAGGATGGACTTCCTAAACATGCCCTTTAATGAAGCAATATGGTTATTGCTGAGTAATGAAGCAGTGGCCAGTAGAAAATGCTGGTGGAGCCACAGCTGTATTTCTCACAGGATGCTTTTGTTGCATCACTTCACTCTCATTCAGCCAGTGACAAGTGCTCCGACTGCCTGTTTATGCATTTATTCCACAACTGCTGCTGCTATTTATCTGCAAATCATTCATAAGTAATCTGTAAATCCCCAGCCCCTTTTCCTTATGGTTTTTCTATAGGACTTCCCAAATGGACACTAATGATCAGACCTAGGGGTAAGGCAGGCAGGTTACACACTGCACATTTTGTAAGGTTTTTAGTGCTTAGAAAGCATCAACATGCACAGCTCATGCAGCAGATCTGTGTTAATGTTACTTTTGCCACTGGTGTTAATTTGTCCATTTTAATTCCTTCTGTCTTCTTTCCCATAAGCTTTCCTATCAAGGCTTCTTTTAAATGACATTAAGAACTATTTAGATAATAAATACTGTTTCCCTTTAGCTTTTGCAGATTAGAGTACACTGCAGAGCTGAAGAGGGAATAGGCAGAGCCCTGGGACACAGTGGAGGTGGCATCTTCCTGAGGTGTTTCTGCAGCCTGTTCTGGGACATTCAATGAGCCAGCACCACTGTGCTTTTGCTCTTCCTCTCATTCCCAACATGTCCTACCTGTGTGGGGAAGAATCTGAGCCTCTTTTGTTTCTGCGGTTTACTAACCTCAGTTGTAGTCCTTGCTGGAAGACAAGTACAGGAGGTCACTCTGAGCAGCACTGCATAGTTCTAGTATGGCACCGGCTATGGCAAAAGCATCAGCACTTCAAAATCCACAACTTGAAAGCTGGCATAAGGGAGGCTGAAAGAGTATCCTGCCAAATAAACCTCCTGTGTAGGACAGAAGTAGGTGTGTATAAAAACCACTATACTGTAATCCAGGGCTACTTATTTCCCTCTTATACTGAGAGCAGCACAACAACAGTCATGTCTGTCCTCCTTGTAGGAGTGTTTGTGTGTTGTGTATCTAGTTACTAAGATGATCCAAGCAATCAGCACAATGTAGTGCTAAATAGGACATTGATGGCACTGCATAGGTGTTAGAGGGCAGGTGGGTTCAATTCTGTCTTCTTTCAAGTAGAGTCTGTCTTCAGAGCAAGAAAAGAGGTTTTTACCCACTGAAGCACTTGTCTAGAAGCATTGAAAGTCCCATTGCAAGAGGTAGCTTTGTGTGTTTAGTATAGATGATAAAGTGGAGAGGCAGGGCAAGGGAGTGAGCATGGAGACAGGTAAGGAGGAAATGGGTGATTTTCAGAAGATGCTTTTTTTCTTCCGTTATTTGTTATTGGTAAAAATTCTTGCAGATGAATTTTGCTTCTACTAAGTAGATGAATGTGTTTCAGAGACAGTAACTAGGAGATTGAGTGCTGCAAGAGCTGATCTAGATGATGTAATGTCTTCATTCTCTAAAATTTTACTGCAGACAGAAGGATCACTTTTCTGTTGGAAAAGCTATTGATTTTTTAATTTGCTTATGCTTTTGTTTAGAATGGAAACAATGCACAAAGCTTGAAGACATCAGTCCTTCTGGGTTTATGGAAGCCCAGTTTATGCTGAAGGGAAGCATAACTGGGTGTTTCTGTTTCTCAGTCTTAACAAAAGCCTTGGAGACTATAATTCAAGTAATTCACATTCTTAAGCATTAATACTGAACTGGACTTGTTTTCATCTTGTCATCTGTCTTTACAGATGCCTGAAAATGCTTTTCTCAGGTCTGTACTAGAATGTCATAGGAGTGTTTCCAGGGCTGGTGAATTGGTCTGTTTCTGATGGTGGACTTAAGAGGAAAACACTGGCCAGCTGACTTGCAGCAGAGCTGGCTTCTAGGACAGACTGCCACTGGCTTGTTTGGTGGCTATGGACCGTCACTTGATGACTCTATGACTCCATTTTCCCACCTTAAAAACAGGAGTGATGATTTTTATTTCCTTTGTAAACTGCTTTGAGATCTGCTTCATACCACAGTAAACATTACTAATAGTAGTCATATATATAATACTCTTTTAAAGCTGTAGAAAGCCATCTGTGAAGCTGGCTTAGTCCCTGCAACCAGTGGGGGTCCCTAAAATCATTCAGAATTAGTAGCTGGGAGAGAGTCGCTGTTGTACAGACATGGCCAAGCTCCAGAGATGCAACTGCAGCTCCGACAGGTATGTGCAAGCTCACTATGAGCTCTGGCGCTGCTAATGGAGCATCCGTGGCAGTGTGGAGCTGAGTGTGTGCTGCTGACTGCACCCAGGTAGCTTGGTAGATACCAGGGTAATGAGCCCACACTGAGCTGCAGTGGCATTGCTGCCATTACCTTCCCTAGTTGATTTGAAGCTGTGGTATAAAAATATGCCCTACAGGAGACCACAGGCTTCAGAGAAAGTGTCTTAGTTACATTTGCTATCAAGCATGGGCTGCTGGCACCATTTCAAATTACCTTACCTTTGGCTTATCATCCTCATACTCTGAAAATACATTTCTGGTCTCAGAGTAAGGGAAGGTTTTCTTCATCCTTTTTACCTGTCATGAATGGTGTTCCAGACTAAGGCATGCTTAAAATAGGTTTTTAAATGCCTTAATTTTCATGTTTCCATTTCTTCTGTACATAACTCTCATTTACCTCTTTTCCCCATCCATAAAGGTGGAGGATGCTTTAACATGGTGACAATAATGCTGGGAAGTAGGTAGTATCACTCTATTATTAGAGAAAGAGGGAAATTGAGGCAGAGGAAAAGGTATCTGCCATGGACTAAAGAGGGTGTCAAGGTTTAATAAACTGCCTTTAGGCATTTATTTTTCAGTAGGGGAATCAGTGGTGTTTGGACCACATGGACCACAGTTAATCAGTAATTCATCAGCTACCAATCGCATACTAATCTGTTTTATGCCAGGTTTTGCACACCTTATATCAGTGTTTGTAAGAAGAGTCATAAGTACACTTTCAAATGACACAGCAAATTAATAATAGACTAAATAATTCAGTACTCTATGGAACAAGCATCCTCCAAGCTGTATCAGATAAATAAAACATGTGTTAGAAGTGTCTCTGAATGATGGTATTGTAGGAAAGGCATCTCAAAAAATAAAGGGGTAATGATCACATCCTTTTCTGGTTTATAGTCTTCTTTTTTAATATCGTTAAAATAATTGGCTTCAAATTCAAATGCTTATGGGAAACATATGCATTGAAAAGATCTGGGTTTAATTCTCATTAGCTGTGCAAAGTATCAATTCATTTGGCAAAATATTCTCCTAGAAAACAGTTTGTGCCAGTTCAACGCTATTTGATGGCTGATTCCTCAAAGATCTATTCTGAGTATAGAAAGGAGCCACATGATTCATTCAGCTTGTGCATATCTATTTTACCTCGATAGAAGGGTTATATATGGGGAGATAAAGGTTTGTTAAACAAAGTATCATTAATCACTCTGTCCGGAAACGTAGACTTTGCAGGAGCATGCTGTAATTTGCATCACTTTTGCTGTGCCTTGCCAGTGCTGCTGGTGAGAAATAGCAAACCTGTATTTATGAAAAGGACAGGTTTAAGATGAAAATAATTCTGTCTGAAAACTGTGAGAATGGTACAGAATCCTGTCGCCTGCACTCGTTCAACGGGAGAACACTGTATTTGTAATAAATTCCTTTTGCTCTGGATGAGTTCTGCATTTTCAATGAGGTTAACTTGGCAACATTCTAGTTGATTTTAATAAAAATAGCTTCTTTGAGGACAGGGAGCTGAGGTTGCCAAATTTACAGCTGCCTTGCACAATTACTCTTACACCTCCTTCAGGGCTACTTAGAACCAGTAAGCAAATTAAGTGTATCGATTGCAATTTTGTTGGACTAACCCTTTTTTCTTAAGGAATAAACTTGATTCCTTTCAGTATGTGTCTGCTCAGAGTGATCTCTTTTCTTTTCAGCCATAACACAAAGACAACATCATGGCTGGATCCACGACTTGCGAAAAAGGCTAAACCTCCAGAAGAGTGCAAAGAAAATGGTAGGTTATTAAGTTTTCGTTGCTGTTCAGAGGGGATTTGCCTTTGTGTGTGTGTCTCTCTCTCAGTTCTTACAAAAATCAGGCATTTAGGGGAATGATGAAAGGTGTTTAATTGCTGCTTTGGTTAGAAGCCATAAGTGATACCAGTTCTCAGTATGCCATGTGTTTCTGCTTTTTATTCCCCTTTCTGATGCTATCCAAAGCTGAGGATCACAAGTGTGTTTTCTGCCTGTTGTGTGTGTGACTCCGGGACTGACCCTCTCCCTCATCTCCTACAGAGAACTTTGGTCTGCAGAACAGAATCCCTTTTCAGATTCTGAGCTTTTAATCTACAGGCGATTCAATGCATAAGGGAAACTAGCAGCACCGTGGGAATATGAATATTGTTTGATTTGTATTTAAAGGTACAGTGTGATGCTATTTAGTAGCCAATTTAAACAAAATAGTGTCTGATAAAACAGGGTGTGGGAGGGAGAAAAGAGATCAGTGTCTGTCAGAGTTCAAGGCTGGATTTGGGGGCTACTGCATTGTTAATGGTTTAAAATTTAAAAGCGTGAATACTGTTGAGGATGCTTAAAGGAGCTGTAGCTGTTGTGCAGGAGAGATGATTATCTTGACAGATTCAGAGATACGAGATAATACGGATCATATCAAACTATCTTATGTGCATTCAGTATAATTTCTAGTTTTCCTCTGGTAAAGTTTGAGTAATCAAAATCCTGTAATAAAGGCAAAGTAAAAATGTAATAGATCATTTTCTGAGGAGGCTTTTTCCATTGTTTTATACTGCAATGTCAGTACAATTAGCCAGTTAAAAAGTGATGATTTCTAACGACTGCTACTTATTTTATTTCTGTGAGATGCAGAGGATTAAATGCATGCATGCTATGTGCATTAATGCAAATAATTTTAAGTTATTTTTAACATGTCAATAGCTTTTCATGTACCGCATCTGATTTATTTTAAGTTTTCTGAGATACATTCATTTGGTTAATGTAAATACTCTCAGCAGAAAGAAAACTCAGTGCCGGTTTGAGTTGATAAAGAGGTCACTGAGGAATTGCTGGCTGTATGAAATGCAGGGTCAGTGTTTTGGTAAAGAAGGTTCATGAGGTTTTTTTTGTAAATGGCTTCATTTTGAAAGATTGCTATATTCCAAAAATCCCTTCCTTATTTCAGCAGTAATTCTGACGTTCTGTTCTGACATCAGAAATTACATGTCTGAATGAATTTGTGATGCTTATTCTAGCACTGACAACACAGGCTCCCAGAGTAAATTCTACAGTGAATGCAACAGAAGTGTGTTACTGAAACAAAACAAGGGCACAGGAGTTTTGCATTCTAAATCTCTCACATTACTTACTTGAATTTGTGTCTTTGCCTGCTCCTTAAGGGATACTAGTGGGAAGGGCAGAAGACAAATCCACCAGTATCTGTGAAGTAACATATTGCAGACTTCCTTGGAGTAAATGAGGGTTTTTTTTTTCCTGGTAGCTGTTGTATATACTGAGATCACCACAAGCACTGAAATATTCAAAAAACCCAGCCAACAACAAAGTATCTTAAGCAATTTAAAATGAAAATGCTGTTAAAGAAACAGCATTATTTTGTAGTTATTTGCCTACTGGATTATCAAATTACTATAGTATGCTGTGTCATATTGTTCTTGTAAGGGTTGCTCAGCTCATTAACACAAAGTACTTGAAGCATAAAAGACTTTAGAGTGAGATTTTCTGTTCTTAGAGATTCTTCTTGAAACATCCTCTCTTTTCATAAGATTCTTTGGTTGTTCAAGAATGTAGACTTGGTTTTTTTAATCCAATACCTGTAGAAGAAAAAGTTTTTAAAAATCACCAATATGCCATAAAATTACTGTACCTTGCCAATGAGATCCAAACCCAGGAACTTCGTTACAGCACATGGGGATTTGGAATTCTTGGTTTGGTTCAATGCCAGATCAAGGAATAATTTCACACATGCTTCAGCTATGGCTTAGTAGATGTTTTTTATGCCAAACATCTTTACTGTTACACTTTATGATTTATTCTGGCACATTCTGCTCAGAGAAGCAGAGTTTTAGAAAGACATCAGTGTTTAGATAAGAAATGATACTTACCTTGCTTGTTTATCGCTACCTGCTTAACTTGTTTTCATTGACATTCATTTTGTCACATCTGAAATTTGCACTGATTCTCTAAGATACATTATGGTGTCCTTATCACCTATCAGACTCTGCTATCAGGCTTTCATTCAGAAGAACCCAACTTTTATGTTCTCCTTTCAGTGCAAATCCTGCCAAATCATAGAATCATGGAATGGTTAGGGTTCCTTCTTCATTCTGCCACCAGCATGAAATTTCCACACCAGACAACATTCTCACAGTGTATAGTATTTGAGTCCTGATATTCTGGGATAGTGATACTGAGGGGCCCCTCTGCTCCAGGCATTTCCTTTCTTCCATTTTCAGCTCTTTAATACTCCTTTGCCAAATTCAGTTTCTTCATTTTCTTTGGCTTTTATCTGCAAACCCCAGTGCTTGCTCATTTCTCTTTGCAAAATCTGAACCACCTTCCAGCACATCCCTCCTCTTGAAAAATTTTCACATGCCTTTGCCAAGAGACTGACAAGCTCTACCAAGTCAAGCTTTCTTTGCATCCATTCTGGGGACTTTTTCTGTTTTCCTTTAATGATACCCACTACTCTAAACCCTTTTGTAGGTCAGGAGGTTTTAAGGACCGATATTTATTTCTTTTTCTGTTGTGGAACTTCTGTGTAAATTTCAGCAAATCACTTTGGCTTTTGCTCTGTCAGATCTACTCAGATGGCAGGTCTTTGAAGCAAGAATTGTCTCTTACACTCTGTTTGTATGGTGCCTACCTGAGTTTCATAATAGTATTAAGCAGAAATAGCTGTCAATTCTTCACTAAGACCTAGGATTTTTTATACATTCCTCGCTTCCTCCAGAAAATCTTAAATTTATTAATAATAATTATGTTTTTTATCCTGGAAATGTGAATTAAGTATTTGGGATTCCTGAACGGGAATACTTCTTTTAAATTTTTCCTTTTTTCCTTTTCCCTGTCAGAATTGGTTAACCAATTTTTATCTGTAGAGTACTACAGAAGTTACAGTTCTGCCCCCTTTGTTTCTGAGCTAGATTCACTGATTGCTACATTTTCTGTATAGTGATATTACGTAGCAGACTCACAGGATTTGCATGATTGCAGTTATATTATATGAGTGGTCTACTAACAGAGTCTGTTCTTTGGGAGAGAATATGGAAAAGAATGACAAGTCCCATAAGGCAGTAAAGAATTTAGTTTAATATTGAAAGGCAGTTCAGCCTTAATGACATGAAATATCTGAGGTTTTAGAAAGTTCATTTTTGGTTAAGAAATCTAGTTATTAAATTTTTCAAATTCTTTAATTAATTTTATGGAAATTTCCATTCTGGGGGAAGGTTAATATTTACTTCTTTATCCAATTTGGGGATTAAAGAGCTGTTGAAATTTCCTGGGATCAGATATGTCAAATTTCACTTATTTCATTACTAAAAATTTCACATATTTCATTACCAATCCATCCCAACCAGTAGTCTCCATCACTCTTAACTGATTCCTTCCTTTTTATGTCAACCTTCCTTCTCCTTAGTTTTCAAATCCAAGTAGGCTTAAGACTATAACTAAAGCTTTGATTTCAGCTAGCATTCATCTGTCATCTGTCTTTTTATCTCCTCTACACCCACCAAATTGACTGCAAAGTATGGATGTTTGTTTAGGATGAGCTTAGTTGCCTTTAAACTTCATTGACTGTTAATCTCAGCTCTATTTTGACAATTAGAGGACACAGATACCTGATTTACACCTGTATGTAGACAGACATTTAGGTATAAGGTGAAGACCTTACACTGAACCGCACTCTCCTATCACATTTTGTCACATTATCCTTTTCACCATTCCTGTAATCACAGGCAATGCCCTTTGGTGAGCTCACTGCCACACACAGCTTCAACGTTCTTCATGCCAAAGACGCACACATCTATTCTTGTCTTCTTCATCTTTCTTTCCTAGTTGAGCCCTTTGTTTCATGCTAAGTATGATGTCTCCCACTGGACATCTCCCATCTTGAGCGCATCCTCCAAGCAAATTCCCTTTTGATAATAGCAAAGCTTACCACCTCCATACATCCTTGTCTTGCCACTTCATGGCATATAGGACTTCTTCCTTTTACTTTTCATCCAGACAGCAGAGTTCTTATTCAAGGCTTTGTGTGGCATACGCAGTGTGTCATGGCACATGCAGTGTTTCATATCACATGCGGTCATAAATTCAGGAATTTAGCTCCCTTTCCTTCTTTGAGAACACTGTCATCATCTCGATCAATCATCTCTAAACATTTCAGAATTTCTTAAGGAAAACTGTAGATTTATTGCTTGAACTGACTTTTTAAATATATGTATTTATATATTTAATATGATTATTTCATTAAAGTAAGTAAACAAATAAATTCAAAAGACAAGTGTTACGTTTGGAATCATAAGGGCAATCACTAATTGCACTTTCTCTAATCTCAAGGGTATAACTAATAGTTTTTCACATGAGTAAATAGGCCCTCTTTTCCTTACTTTTTCCTGAAGCTGTATGTAATGTACTTTTAGCTGGACATGCCTCTTGTGAGGCACAGGAACACCTTCGATCACTGCATTTTCAGTCTGGAAACATCTGAATGTTGCTGAGATTTGGGATGTTTTCAAACCATTTTGTGTTTCATTTCATGTGTTTTAATGCTGGAAAGTACTTTCTCAAGATCTCACCGTTTCACTTACAGTCCCTCTTCATGTTCTTGGTCTAAGCTACTGCCTCGCCATTTGTATATGCCCCTATCTAACCCCAGAAATGACTGAAGCCCAGCAATTAGTCTACAGTTGTGACTATTTTACTTGTTTCCACAGGTATTTTCCTTCATAAATGATCTGATAGAAACTAGACTCAGACTTCCAGTGACAGAAAAGGGAGCCTCTATTGTTATAACTCCACAAATGTAAACAGGAATCCAAAACTGTTTTTCTTGAATTTCACAAGACCTTGTTAAAATTAATAACTTTTCATAATATCTTTAGTTTGTTTGACAGCATGAAAGAAATAAAATCTAGGACTGTCTTTGTCATCTTGCTTACATTTAATACATTTTGTATTTCTTGCTAAGAGTTCAAACCACATAATTAACCGTTGCATATATCTATTTTAGCTTTAACTACCAGCAAGTAAATTGTATATGAACAAATTTGATAGTTGTGTGAAGTATTATTATCATCATCATCATGCATAAAACTTAACCTGCTCTTCTGCTGTAAAAAAACCCAAGAGTTTAAATTCATTGGGGATTTATTTATCTGATACTTTTCTTCTTCCTTTGAGAAGATTATTTATATGGAATAAAAATAAATAATGAAAAGAAAAAATAAGCAATCATCATTATCATTGATCTCCATAGTTTCTGTTTCATGATGAAGGTCTTAAAAATAAGTTTGTGTTTGAAACTGTTTCATCTTATTTATAAGTAATTTTTCTTTTCAGTTGTAAAGATTTTGCAAGTGAGCATAGAAAAATGAGCAGAAAATGGTCTCAAAACTGGAGATCTTGATTTCTTGTTTTAATTCATACTTCAGACCTATCAGTATTTTTTCATAAATAAATAGATGTGACTCAGAGTGCTTTGTGACACAAGCAGTTTCTTCAGTACTTTTAGACACACTCTTTTTTTCGAGCATTTCCGTCACAATCAAACTTTAGAATGTCAGTCTTTGTACACCTCCTTCCTTTTAGTAAGTGCAGGTTTCTCTATAGTTAACCATATGAATAAACCTATCCAACGAAGCAAGTTGCAAACATAACAAATTGTCATTGTTTACTTGATTCTTCACTATGCTGTAGTAAAACATATCAAACCTTCATATTTTTGTTTTGTGGATACGTTTGGGCATCGGCATGCTGGTGTTATGGGTAAAGCATTACTCCTTGATTCCCTTACATGTATTTTCACTGGGAACCAAGTAGTGAACTTTCAGCTTACATGGATACCATTTATGTCTGTCAATTCCCACTACTGGCAATCTATAGCAGGTAATTATGTATATGCAGCTGGGTTTGCATTTGGTTGAAGTAGCAGTAGCCTGGGGTTTGAAACCGTATATTTCAGCAGTCTATGGCACAAAGGAGTGTGGGACTTTTTGGCTGTTTGGGATGAATCCTCATCAGAGTTACCTAGGAAACTTGGACAGAGCTGTGCTGTACATGGATAGAGGAGGACATGGAATGATGAGGAAGTACCTTACACTGCTGAGTGGACAAAGCATTAGCAAGACATCTTGCAACTCCAGATCAAGCCCCTGTTTCTGCTGAATGTATGGATCCAAATGTGAACTGGGAGAGATGACAAGCTTTTGGGTTTTATCAAGTGCTGTGTGACCCTGAGCACCGTGTTTGTGTCTCAGCATGGTATTCACTCTCTTTGCTTTCTAAAACTTTTATCTCAGTGGCTTGAAAAAGGCTTATTTTATTTTATTTTATTTATTTTTTTGCCAAGTTGTCTCTGCAAACCAGATTGGCTTGCGCAGGCCAGACAAGTACCTGCTGAGCACAGGGTATATATAACATTATCTGATGCAGGGGTAATGTATTTATCTTTAAGATATCTGTCTGTTAGCTAAATTGAGTTGAAAACTGCAATAGATTCAGACTTCAACAGAGGGAAATGGTGAACAGACAGACATTGTGAATCCATAAAGTTCATTTCCCCAGGAAACCAAAGCAGGAAAAGTTATCATCTTCAGAAAAGTAGAGTTTTTTTCTTGATCAAAAAAAAAAAAGCCTCCTAAAATACAAGTCATGATTGATGTCTAATGCTAAGTGCTAGTTGCATTGTGTGTTAAATGGTACCATTTGTTCCACTGTAGTAAAGGGTCTACAAATAGTACTATTTTAAACCTTGTTTCCAGGCAATTATACCTGCTGTTGGAAATATGTTGAGGAGAGTCACTTTTTTAGACTTTGTACCAGCATAGCTTAATTCTTTTTCTCGAATGCTGGAATGTTGTTGCATGTCAAATAGGTCACTATAAAATAATGCTTTTATGTAGAGTGACCTGTGAGTATACACAAAGAAACCTTTGCTAATTTTGTTAACAGTTCATATGTACGTTTTTTTCAGGAAGGCTGTCTTGGAGAATTTTAGCTTAATGTTAATTTATAACATGTAACTAAGCCACAGATAAATAAAAGCCACAGAAGTGTCTGTCTCCAATGCAGTTTTCAGTCCAAGGTCCATGGCAGCCATGCAATTCATAGAACTTTAGTTAGTCTATGTTATATTATTCCTTTTGGCCTCAGATAACAAAAAGCACCTGCCAACCATATTGAAAAAACTTTCTGTCTATCCTCCTATCCATCTCATGTGAAAATTGAGGAATATTTAATGTGTGTTTAATTCTCCTTTACTGAAGCCCTTTGGAGGCTGGAATCTAAACGGTAGTTAATATTTTTCATGAAAAAACACAGAATGGACATTTTAAGTGATTTGAAGTGGGAGAGGAAGCGTCATGCACAGTCATGATGGGTAGGAAATAGCTGATGAGGTGCTCTCTCTGTGAAGGGAAAAGCAAAGCATTCCCCATCATAGCTGATGTGGGCACTTACTGGGTACTTGCTGCAACACCTGATATGTGGTGACCCAGTGTCTGAAACCGAATCCAGGTCCCTGTGATGGGAATTTATTTGAGGATAGGGAATCCAATACAAAATGACAAGCCAGAAAGACTGCACAGTGAGGAGGGAGAGAGCTGAAGACAGAAAAGAGGACAGGTTAATCACAAGCTTGCATCTCAAATCTTGATCCTCTCTAAAGCTTAGCAAAATATTCAAGGCTCTGAAGTATCAAATGCAAAAAGCCAGTCTTGCCTCCTCTTGCATTCTCTCTGGAAGATGTAGCTTATACATGTTTCTCAAAAAAAATATAAGGGGACTTATTTCTTTCATTTTAAAGCAGCACTTTCTCTATTACAGCCTGGAAAAGTTACTGCCCTGCAAGTGGGAAAAACATGTTGAGTAAGCTCCTCTGCCAGGTGGGGTGCAGAATATAATGTCAGTTGAATCAATCCAGAGAGAAAATATGAGAGCAGCACAGAGCATGACATTGTCCCTAGACATTTTAAACTGTCCCCCCTGGGATGGTTTGGGTTGCTGTGCCAAGGACTGTTGTTTTTTTCCCAAGGGCAAGTATGAAATGCTTGCAGAGTTCAGCTGAGAGTGCCGGGCACACATGAGTAATTTTGCTGCAAACTTTTGATACTGCTCTGCAAAATCTTTTCAATTCAGACATCAAAACCCTTCCTGTGCCAGACCTGAGTCGCTTCTGAGTAGGGACTGCCCATCACACACTCCTGCCTGCTGGCTTTGTGATATGAGCAAATGACTAGAAATTGAGAAATGGATTGACAGATTACCAAATTCATTTCCATTTTTGACTTAAATCCAGGTGTTTCCAGATGATAAGAATACTGTACCTTTAAACCACAGAGTTCTTAGAACTCTGTTTTGCAGATTATTAACCCCATTTTTAAGTAGTATTTAATGCCATCAGTTTTGTATTGGAGCTGGCATTGCTTGTAATAATATTGATCACAATTAATGTTTTCTGTCATTTAAGTGCATATTGAACATGCTTTTTTCAACTTGTATTTTCAATTTTGGTTTAATTAGACAGTAACAAAATCTCTTGAATTGTCATGACCTTTGGAAGGGTGTTTCGTGTTGGCAGCATCATCTGTGCATTAATTGACAAAAAAAAATGCCAAAGTCACAATAGTGATAATAAAAATAAGAAAAGGGGAAACTCATTGGTGTTTCTTCTGGGGACTCAGAAGAAACAGCCGAGTTGTCTTACATCTTTGTAAGAGTAATTCTTCTTCATCCTTGGATCAGGTTTAGGACAAAGTATCTGTCCACATGGACGTACCTTGGCTGCCTGCACCTTGGGACCAGCCCTGGGCAACCTGCCAATGCATCCCTGGGGAACTCTTGAGAGCTGGGACCACTTCCTTGGATTACACTTATCAGTATGACAGAGAAGTCTTTTAAGCTGTGATGGACTATTAAGTATTACTTCGCTTTCAGAACCATTAGTGTTTCTCAGTCTTGAGTGTACAAATCCTTCTATAATTCTAACCTGAATCTTAAATAGAGTTGGTAACTGCAAGGACAAGAATGAATAAAAGTATAGGAAAACATGTCTGTTTTCCTTGATTATTCAACTAGTACTTAGCTATCTTGTATTCTGGTTTCACTGCTCACCCAGATTGTGTGTTTAAATGGAGAGATGCCCAGGACCCAAAGGCACAAAGCCTGCAAGGATCCCTGCCTGTTCAGCAGTTGTCAGCCTAATAGCAATTCTTCCAGTGACCTAAGGATTTTAAAGGTTGCTAAATGGAGGCTGAGGAAGCTGCTAACTTGTCTCATGGTCCTTGATGAGGAAAATATCAGGCTTTCATTCTAATTAGTTTGTGATTATATGAAAGGAATCATTTAAAGTATCAGTGTTTTATGAAAGGGGGTCATGTAAACACACCTTTCATGTGTCTGTGAAACTTATTTCCTTGTAAAATGCTCTGCAACTCTCAGCTAAGTTTTCAGAGATATGAAATATTATTTTTGATATGTGGTCCTTTACAGTTTAAGTCTTTATTGTAACACGTATAATAGATGCCCACTGTACAGAATGCAGCAGGTTCATCAGTGATGTAATATATAATGAAGAACACATTTTAAAATGGCAATGAACGTTGACTGTTATTTTGTAAAACTCTTTCAAATTATAATTTAACTCCACAATAAAATAAACACATTCACCAGTGATGGACCCTGAAAGTTTCTGCTGGTACTGCTGGAGCTCCTCACATCCAGTTTCTAATAGCATCCCTTTTTCATTCTGCTGCCAAGTTAACTGGCTAAGCTTAAGTAGTTTTCTGCTGGAATGTGTAATGGAATTTAGAAAGGGAGGGAGAGAGATCTTTTAAACTCATTGGGAGAAACAGGGCCAGAGGTTTAACAGTTCGCGTCCTTAATGAGCTATAAATTGGATTCCACTCACCACTGAAGCGAGTAGCAAAATTCTCACTGACTGCTCAAGGTTGATTTTTGCCACTAAAATGCAAGCATTGTGTGGTATGAGAATAGAGGTGGCCTGAAACATTCCTACAATGACCACTGAAGAAACGCTCCAATGTGGGAATTTCTGAAAGGAAATCTTTTCACACAGAAAAGAATTCACAACACCATATTTAGCAAAGCTCATACTCAAGTCCTTGATGCCAATAAAGAATAAAAGGTTCAAATTCCTTCTGAAATAGTATTTAATCATAAGTAGAAATCAGAGTACATGATTTTTAATCCTATTCTCTCTACAGCCTTAATCCTTCAATCCTTGACTTCTAAATGGCAATGAAGCATGATAGATTTAACAAAGAGGGGCTTCTGGTATTATATTCATTACAATGTCCAGCTACCTTCATTTTTATTATTTCTTCTCCTGGCTTTTGTATGAAAGCTCGTGTTTTTAATAGAGAGCATTAATGAAAAAGGAATGGCAATCTTCTCCTTTTAAAAAGTCAGTCTTTGTAATCACTGTATTTTACATTTACTCCACAAGGTCGGCAAGTTCATTGAATTTAGAAGTTAAAAACAATTTGGTGTTCTTTGATAGAAAGTTTGTCTTGTTGTGCAGGCCTGTTGTGTATTTCATGGCAATCATTTCAAAGCATATTGCCACTATGAAAGAAATCTAATGACTTGCTAAAATCTCCAATAACACTCATTATGTTTCAGATCGTTTTAAAGGCTGATTATTTGTCCTTTTTTTTCCCCAACATTCTTTGATTTTTCTTTACTTATAATGCAACACATTCACAGTCAGGTGAAGATGAACTCAAACTTTTCTGTAACTTCAGTAGTTGAGCTTCACAAATACAATTACCTTGGGTCTTCTTAATGTTAACTGAATTCCTTATACTTGCAACTTCCCGGTTTCCATTTTCTTATTTTTGTAGTATGCTTTAAAAAAGGTCTCAGTAATTTTCCTTTTGTTAAAGCAGGGTTTTGATTCTAGCCTAAACTCCTCAAAATGAGTGTTTGAGTCCTTGTTAAATAGAGCTGGAAAATCCTGCCTGAGCACAGATGTCCTGCATTTCAGATTTGACAGATAGCACAGCACTTTAAAAAGCTACTGTCTTTCATGACTAATACCCTCACAGTCCCAGTGGCGGATAAGCACTGTTTGTGGGAGAGCATAAAAAAAGGAATGAGGTAACATTTCAAGCTTTTTGAGAAATATGTCTCCCCAAGCAGGAGGAACACATAGTATGTGGATGTGGTTGTCACAGAGTAGTTGGGAAGAACTGCTTTTTCAGAATGCATAGTAGAAGGCTTTGAAATAGATTAAGTGGCTATAATAAGTGGAAAGTATAAAAAGCAGAGATGTGGAGAACTTGTTGCAGGCTATATAAAAAGAGATTTAGATTAGTGATGCCTTAAAGCATTAGAATTATTTCAGCATAGAAGGATAAAGAGGAAAAAATCTCTGGATATGAGAAAACTCTGCACATAGGAAAGGTAGGAACAAAGGACTGGTGAGGCAGACAGGCAGGATTCTGGAATCCAGAGGGGAAGTGTTAGCATTTCTTTCTTTTAAACATCAGATCTTTATATGTAATTAAATTCTACAGAATATAATCTATTGTTTCATCAAAATAATAATGTCTGATTGCATATTCTGGTGACATGTTGGGTCTTTGTTGTCTGTGCAACTGTAAAAAGGAAAAGGTCATAGAAATGCAGGGGGATTGAAGAGAAATCAAGTCTCTTGCTATAAACAAACACAAATGAGCCTTACTTACATATCTACATGTGTGCATACTTCTATAGCCATGCAGACCAGATTCTGGTAACTTCTGTACAAAGCCAGTTTGGTCAGGGCCTTGGGCAACATGGTCTAGTGGAAGGTGTCCCTGGCAGAGGAGTTGGAACTGGATGACGTTAAGGTCCATTCCAACCCAAACCACTCTATGGTTCTGAGGCTGGGAGGCTGCCCAGTAGAGAGAAGCTTCCCTGTACAGAGAAATACCCAGTTCTTTCACTGGATCCTCTCCCTTCTGGTTTATGAAGGAGGGAAAAAATGTAGTATTCTACTGTCAAAGCTGGTAAAAACAGTGCAAACTAGCAATTTCATCTGAAAAAATTATTTAGTCTAGATAACATCCCACTATTTATATCCTACACCTTTCCTGTACTGGCACTGCAATGCTAACATTGCTCTTCTTGACTCTGGAGATGACCCAGAAGCTACCGCTTCTTTTGTCTGCATTGTTAACTGTAGTGAACATTGGACATTTTTTCAGTGTACTTTTGCTCAAATGGACTTTGAAAAATGCAGTGACTGTTTAAGGTTTAGAAATATTTATTTCATCTTTGAGCTCTGACACCACCATGAAAGGCATAAGTTTCTTGTCCAGAAGTTTTTGCTGGTTTGGAAAGAGGGAGAAAAGGGGTAGGACTTAATTTTTTAAACTAGGAGACACTTTTTTTCTTTTCCAATCCAAGCTGGATTTCTCTTATCTATTTTCTCTAAAGTAGTCCATTATTTTCTCTTTTTATAAGCAAGATTTTTTGCTTTTGGAATTTATAGCTGTAGTGTACCTTCTTTGTAATAGTACACTTGCTTTTGGGAACAAGGTTTTCCCTTGCAGAGGACACAATTTTGCATTTTTCACTCCTTTAAGAAAATTCCAGTGATCCCACTTCTCCTATTACAAAATAGAAACATTCTGTTCATACCTGCAAGTCCTATTTCTTCTGTCCAAAATGCATCCAGAATAACTGTATCTCACTTTCATAATTAAACACCTTTGGAAACACTACAGCAACCCCTGATAGATCCATCAGGGTCATACACAGCTGCTAAATCTGAAACTATATGCCACTGCCCTCACAAGATGTGGCTCATGCTTTTATGCTACACCTTTTGTTTGATCGTCAACTTACGTAATTTTTTAGAAAATTTCACCATTATGAACAGGATGAACAAAGTCAGCATGAGCTCTTTGGGGACTGATGTATTTTATATAATCAGACATTCATCTTTTAAATGTTTATGTCTGGTATTCATCCCTCAGTTTCCTCCATTGGACTAGAAAAATCATTTAATTGCTTACTGGTTTAGCTGTAGAAATGGGAAAGCTCTGCCAGCATTGGTGGTTTGAGGGGCAGATTTGTTTCTGCAGCAGGCTTAATGTGGGTCATTAGACTTTGTAGGTTATAGCCTCCTTTAGTATTCATTAAACCTGCATTTTTTTTTCTGGTGGTACACTTTGTTCAAAGAGACAGATGTTTTCATGTACTTTTCTAACCCTCAGGTCTCTGTGGTCACTTTCCATGCTATGATATTTCAACCTGGAAATTCTGTCCCCACCACTGTTTGACTTATTTTGTCTCTTCAGAACTCAAGAATATGCCTCTATTTGTTAGCTGTACATTAATGTACAAAACTGTATCGTGTTGCTCTGATGAGTACTGAAAAATGTCGTGGAAAGACTTAAATTTTGTGAATTCCCAACTATTAAAGACATAACATGAGGGATTTCCAAATTATTTGAACTTTCTGTATTCTATCCCCTTCATGTCTTTGTTTTTAAATATTTGATGGATTTTAACATCTTTAGTTTCTTCTCTCCATCCTTCTGTTCTCATGCCTTCCTACAACATCTGGTCTCATAGTTCCATTTTTGACATCTACTAAATAGTTTAGATTATTAAGTAAATGTGGGTGTTGGTTTTTAACTGTGGTTTTGAACTTTTGTTGGCCTAGTGTAATGATCATAAGTAGAACATTATTGGCTAGTTGCTGCTCGCTACACATCATTTTTTTTGCTTAAAAAAAAAAATCTTGATTGTAGCTAGAATATATCTATTAACATGTAAATTTCTGTAAATAAATGAAACAGGTAATGCTGGGTAGAAAAATATATTCCTACTTATCTATTTCAGTAAATGGCTTTGTATTAAAATTTTGTTAGGCACAGCTTTAAGTTCTGTTGTTTTGCTGACTAAAATGGATCCTAACATGATTAAAAAGAGTAGAATTTGGTCTAGCAAGGAATAAATGCAAATAACCTTTTCCCCCTAATCTTAAGCCTGCAAGAAATAAAGTTGTTAGCTTAAGGAACATTTGAATTACCAAGGAACTGAAGAATTTATTCTAGCTGCAGTATCACTAGGTAGATAAAAGCAGAATTACAATGAATTGTTATGGATAAAGGGAAGTAATAAACATACTTTCATCTCTCACTTAAGCATCAGTAAGATTTTAAGTGACACTAGAGCAAGAGAAGACAGCTGGCAAATCCTGTTATTAATTATTTTTAGGTTAATGTTGAAAGAACCCTACAGGTCTTGTATATTTTTAAAGAAGCCAAAATAAACTCTCAATGAATGAAAGGTGACAGGGGACGTATTCATAATCACCTGAATGGCTTCTGTTGAATTCCACTGAAGAGCATTAGATTAGGTTGAAAGATGTCATCTGTAAGAAGATTTTGCCTTTTTCTTAGTGTAGGCTCTCATTATTGATTGACTTGAAGGGTGCTTTTTGAGATTTTGTTTATGCAACACCAAATATTGTAATTATGTCTTCATGAATATTCTTTCCAGAGAGAACAATGTGTATTCTGGTGGCAGTGCAATCCACAGTTAAAATTTGTGTGCAAACAGTATTTGTTCTGGATTGTGTATGCCTTCGAGATAGGTTTTCCTTCTCTCACTAGTGGGTTCTGAATTACTGGCAGTGGTCACTGACAATTAATGGCTGATGGGCAAATTGCATATATGCTTGTGTTTTCCCTGTGATTACTGGGTCACTTGAAAATCCAAAATCAACACCCCCATACTCCCATACATTTCTCTGCCAACCATCATCTCTCAGTTACTGATCTGATCATGTTCCCTTCATTTGTTCTTGAGATTTACAAAAATGTAATAACTTTTTCTCCCCTTGGAATATTTTTTAGTAATGATCAGATTGATAGAGCGCCCAGCTGGAATATTCGGAGTGTTCAGGTTATTTTTTGTTGCTTAGCTCTTAATCTGAGAAAAAGACATAATGGCAGATTTTTATTCCTTTCCTGGGATAGCAAATGTGCCCTATTATTGCCATAGTAATTAAGTTAGGCATTGTTATTACAAATACAGAAGGCTTTGAAAAATCAGTAGAAAAACTTTGAAAATGTTTGGCTGGAAGAAAGGTGGAGCTGATATTTCTATAATTTCTTGCTTTGCAAAACAAATACCTCCATTCCCAAAGAGAAGATTTGCATTAAAAAAATAATTTTGCTGTATGTTCGTGTTGCATGTGCAATGTTATACAGAGATAATGACTTTGCACGTATTTGCACGTTCTTTCACAGCCATTAGTGTAGTCAATGTAATGCTTATACTTTGGGCAACAGTGAGGGCATCCTCATCTCATGTGTCCTGTTGCTCTAACCTAGCTGTTTCTACTATTCTAATCCCCATAATTTCTGAGCCACTGGTTCTCTGGTTTGTTGCTCTTCTCTCCTTAAGTATGAAGATCTCCCACTGATGTTGCTATAGGGAGCTATATAAGAAAAGCAGAATATCAAAATTCATTACTATCATGTGCAACTGAGAGGAGATGTTTGATCTGGGAATATTGCCCTTCAGCTTTTGCTGTTGTACATTGCCTTTCATATGATTCAGTGCCCATCAGCTGAGATTTTGTACAGACTTGTGCTTGAGGTTCAAATAGTGCCACTATGGATTTGATCCTTCTGAAAACTGTGTCCCAGCTCTTATTTTTCAAACATTATGTGTGGCCAAATGTTAGTTCAGCTTTGCATATATTCATCTACACAGAAATTTGCAACACCAAGCAATGCAAGGTGAGCTTTAAACTGGTTGAAAGAACAGTGGATTTCTGCTTGGAATTTCTCCTTCTATGTAATGTATTCCCATTACTGTAAGTCTTTGAGTTTAATGCAGGGATATATTTTCTCCACAAACTTAAAACATTGCCTTTGGGAAATTCTCGTCAAAGGAGCTGAACTAAAGGAAAAACTGTGATCAGGTGTTCCGAGGCTGCATAGCTCATACAATGTGGATTTTTGTTGCGCTGTGATGGGAGTCCCTGATGAAAGATACGAAATTCCTTGCTACTATTAAAATTAGAATCATGTATGGCTAACACTCAGTTGAAACAAATATGGAATGCTTGCCTCAGCTTGGGTTTTATAGAATGTTGCTTGTGTGATGGGCTTTTAGTTGGAAGTTGTATTTTTCTTTGTAAAGTGCTCTGACATAAAGAATTTTTCTTAGAAGATGAGAAGAGACAATTTGCTTGAACCTTCAGCACCAGGATAATGCAATAGGGTTGTATAAAAGCAAGTCTATACATTGCACTTCTTCCAGGCATATTCAGTGTTGGTGGTTTTCATGGACATCAGTCAGAACTGGAAAAGTATAGTCCTACAAAAAGTTTTATTCATATGTGGATGATGAGCTGTCGAAGTCTTTCTGGTCTAACCTTACATGAGATATTGGCTAGAAAAAACGAGATATTCATAGCTTGTAAGCTGCTTTTATTCCTGTGCAAGTAAAACATGGTTTTCTTCCTATCTTAAGAAATATACAAAGTGCTTTAAATACAATACTTTATTAAGTGAATTAGAGTTATTTGCTTAGATTATAATGTCAGTTGTAAAATTAGAATCACAATTACTAGAATTGGAATTAGAATTAGAATTCTGGAGTTTTATGTTATTATTCCAAAGATGAAAGAAAGTTGAATCTTGTGCTGAATAAAGATAAATTCCTACTTTACACGTAGTCAGGAAAACATAAGAACATAAGGTCCTCTTTACTAGCTCAGAATAGCTCTCAGCCTGACCTGTCTCCTCTCTATCACTCAGAGCAAATGGTTGGGAAAAGACTACAATAAACGAAGTAGACATAGTCTCCCTCTCACACCTTCCTACTGCCTATTTCTCAGTATTTTAAAGAATCTGGAGGCTGTCTAAGGATCACTGGACTTAACTATCGTTTATAAATGTGTCTAATACCTTTTTATGGCCATTTAAACTTTCCTCTTTCCCAGCCTCCTGGAGCAATGAATGAGATCCACAGTTTGGTTATGTGTTGTCAGGGGGAGGCAGAACACAAACCCAAACCAAACCATAAAACCTTTTCTTTGTTTGGTACCTGCTTGCTGATACTTTAACTAGGTAATTAGGGGTGTGTATGTATTATAAAAAGTGCTAAATATTAATTCTCTTTTCACTTTATCCATATCATTACAGATTTCATGTACCATTATCCCTTTATGTGGTATCTGTCCAACAGGAGAATCCTAGTCCACTATCTCCCATTTACAAACAAGCTCTTCCAAGTCTTTGATGACAGTGGCTGCCCCCCTCTGCTCCTCTGATAGTTCTGCTATGTGCTTTTGGGGTTCAGTGACCAGAGCTATATACAATGCTTAGGATGTGGTTACACTGTTGATGGCATAATGGTATTTTCTGGTTTAGCCTCAGTTCCTTTCCTGAGATTACTAATGTTCTGTTTGCTTTTTGAATACCGCTGGGCTTAAACTGGTGTCTTGAAGATCTTTTCCCTAAGTGGTAATAACTGCTTTAGAGCCCGTCATTATGTATGTATATGTATGCACAGGGAGGGTTATTTTTCCCTTTGTGCATTTCTTTGCATTTACAGTGATTAAAATTCATCTGCCATTTTATCACTTGGTATTATGAGATTGTTCTTCAGGTTCTCACAGGCAGCTTTAATTTGATTATCTGGAATAAGCTTTCAGAGTGTTTAATCAATATCTCAGAATCAGGAAGGTGACTTCAGAAGCACAAGATCCTGAGGAGGAATGCATAATAATTTTTATTTACTTTTGTTTTCCTTGATCCTTTAAGATGATTATTTCCATACTTTTATCCACCAGAGAAATGGACTAAAACCATGCTGAAATAGCCAGAAAGGGAATTAATGCAATCATCCTGTTTCTGAAACAGAGGCTTTAGGAATGCATAGTAGCAGCAGCACAGTTTTATTAGCTGAATTTAATTCCACAGAAAGGAAACCAGCTGGCCCAACTTAGCAATGGAAAAGTGGGATGAGCTGTACACTGTGGCTTCTTTGTAGCTGTAGGCACCTCCAAAGGGTGTTTCATCTCACCCTCAGCTTTTATTCTAAATCAGATGGGTTTTCTTTCTGACACCCCAGTCCTCCCAGGCCAGCTGTAAAGCGAGTCAATGGAGATTGACCTCAAGTGAGAACGAACAGGGGTCTTTAAAGTGAGTTGATTTTCACTTCAGTCTTAAAAATCTCCAGAGAAAACCTTCCCATTTAAAGGTCCTAAGGCGCCTAACCAGGGTGGGACATTGCCGGAGAAATTGGTTCAGCACTGAGTCTCCTGCAAAATTGGCCTTATGCAGCAGCAGCAGCAGCCATAGCCATTACCTTCCTTTTTTTTCCCACAGGACACAACTAGCCTTCTTCGCTTGTCCTTTATGTCTACACCCCTGCAAACTCCTGTTGATGCCTTGCTACTGAAGAGCTCTGTAGGAGGCAAACAACAGGCAAATTTGTAAGAGAATAGGCTTCTGACTCCACTTTGTTGTTTCGAGAATATTTTCTAGAATCTGTTTGATGTTTTATTCCTGAAAGTAATACAGTTGCACAGGGATAGAGCTCCGGAATTAGTGCTGCAGGGTTTAAGCGCTGCAGGTAAAGGGGAAACACTGTTACATATATGTAGAGAGAGAATTAATATATAGATATAAATTCTCAAATTTTTTTCTCTAGATATTACCTACTAATCCAAGAATTTTGAAGAACTTTTAATGAAAAGATAAAAATTATAAGAATTGCAGGAAATAAAGCTTGTAACTTTAGAAATTTTTGCTACCATGTTATTTATCCTGAGCCAACTATAACAGCGCTGAGAAAACAAACACAAGAAAGCTTTGTATTAAAGGAATGTTTTGATAATAATGCTAATGTTTATTTGCAACTTTGTGACCCAGTACACAGTTTCCTTTGGCTTATTATGAGTATATACTACTCACAAAGTCAGATTTGTTTGTGATGTGAAAGCATCACACTTTAGCAAAACTCTCCTATAGCTTAGTAAACTGCAGGACACTGCATCTGGGAGTTTCTGAATAATTTATCTGAAGTAATGAGTATCATCATGTGATGCTGTATCAAAGCAACTGTTCGAATGAAAGCCAGCTGGGTACAGCCGTTGTATATCAAATAGTTGCTTGAGTCGTCTCTCTGGAAAAATTAGAGAACATAATGAGAAGAATTAGAAAACCTGGGGAGCAGCCTCCATGGATACCTATTAGCAAGAAGTAATTTGATTAGCATGAAATCTGTGAAAGTTCATTATTTACAAAGTTTGTGAGTGTTGTAAGAGAAACGCATGTCTACATACACAGATCTATTTATATAACATCGACGTACTTAGTTTTCTATATCTGCTTTACAAAACACTAGTAGAGCATTTATTTGCTCCAAATCTAAAAGGAATTTATTTAACGCCCAACAGAAGCTTTTGGTTTGTTTCCCAAAAGGCTTTATATAGTCTCAGTGAAAGTAGATGCTTTGAAAACAAGATCCAGGAGAGGCTGACAAAAACACATTTGCTAAGGGAAAATGCACAGCTCCGTTAAGTGTTAGATTGATGCTTTTATGAGGCATGTATATTTAAAGTGCCATTTGTGCTCATTCTGCATGTTGCTGGGTAGTAATACAGAGCCATGATGTGCAGAACTGAGAGAGGACAGACCTGCAGAATCTTCAGCGGAGTCAATGGATGCTGCAGCTAGTCTGCATCTCTCAGGATTAAGTCCTGCTGTAAACATTGTAACTGTTTTTACTAGCCTGTATCCTAGTAAATCTAATATCTGAATGTTTTAACAATGGAGTCATTTATGATACCTTTTGGAGCCACAGTTTAAGACCATAAAAACAATTTAACAATAAATTTTTGTCAATGGCTTTTATAGCTATGGTTAATTGTTATTTTCTTAGGGATATGAGAGAAATACTGCTTCATAAGGTTGTCATTAGCCTGGGAAAAAAGAGGCCTTTGATTAGAGGCATGAATAGAATGGCTTGTAAGCTAAATTACCAGTTGGGGATTCCCGAATGGCCAAGGGCACAGCCTGTCTGATCTTAGCAAAACCCTGCATTGCAGTGGGGAACTCCCTAAAGGATGCATTATCTTGTGACGTTGACCTTAAATCAAGACTTTTTTTGAAGGAAATAGACCAGGCGGCTTTTATTCTCAATAACAGACTTGAAGTGTGCTAATACAAATACTATCCAAAAGCAAAAAAAGCCTATAGCAGCTCAGAGAAACAGACATGTTGCTTTGACATATTTAAGTATATTTCTGTAGTATATGAAAGCAAGAAAAGTATTCTATCAAAGCACATGAAATGTGAATATTGCAGCATTATTCTATTACATGGGACTTGGAAAGTGGAGGACTGCATAACAATTCTCTGAGATTATATAGTAACATAAAGCAATAACATTCTGAAATTTTAAAAATAATCAGAAAAATGCAATGTACGTCCAGCCAATGCTTTTGTTTCTTTTCATACAAAGGTATTTTATAAGAATATTCTTTTCAAGCTGATAGTACCCTTTGACACACATGAAGAATGACAAAGTAGAATCTTCAGTTTTCCGGATTCAAAGACTACTGTTATCCTATTTAAATTCACTCTGCTACAAATGTAATATAAACATTAAATGGGTATTGGAATGTTCTTATGATCTATTGAATTTAGCTAGGTAATGTCTTTCTAAAGAAATAAATATTTGTAAATTCCCTGATCTTAAATGTGAAATGGTCCATTGCACCTACATGTACAGAGATGTACATCATCAATACATCAGCTTGTTTACAAGTTAATGGAGAAAGGTAAAATAAACACCTTCCATTCATAAAAGCAGTTTACAATATTTACAGGATGAATGAAGCTTTTTATTCTTTTCTGTCTTTTTGCATTGTATCTCATGCAGGTTGACTGAGCTGAAATGAAAAGGACTAAACCAATTTCTTTTACAGAATTTAAGGTGATCTGCAGATTTTGGACTGTAACAGGAACACAAATATTTGTAGGGGGGTACACAGTATTGTGATTTAATAGAATGTCATATTTTTCATAATTATAGTTAAATTGCTAAATGTGTGATGACAAAACGGCTTTCATTTAAGATTATGTATCTCATCCATCTAACCCTTTAGGAGTCCTTACATCTGCTAGCCATGAGTAGCACATTCTGGCACCAAAACTTTCGCTGAAACTCTCAAGTTCATTTCTCAACTTAGCAGTAGGCGTAGATGGACAAGACTCAATAAAGCCTTTGAGAAATTACTTTAACAGGAGCTTGAAACATGTTGTCCCAAGAAACACAAAGCACTCTTCTTAATTTCCCTTTTGCAGAAGGTGAGATTGGTGAATTGTTCTGCGACATCTCTGTTAGCTAATGCCATTCATCCTACAGGGAACTGCTGCAGTGGTCGCTGTTTAAGGAGCCTTTGCCTCTTTTGCTTTCCTCCTGGATCCTACAAAGTATTGTCTGGTACCACCCGTCTTGCCATTTTGCCCTTACACTGGAATCTGAGGACAAGAAGTGCTCTGAATTCCACTCCCTCACCTGCCAAGGCCAGGCAAAACAAAGGCAGAATTCAGTCCTTGAGTACTGAAATTATTTGTGTTAAATACTTCATCACCAGAGGGCTGAGGATTGAGTTATTTATTATCAATTTGAATGCCATTCTGGAGTTCCACGACAGTTAGCGCTGTGCTACTTTCATTACTAAATCATTTTCCTGGAGATGCCTATCTCCATTGGTTTAATATATACCAGATTGAAAGCTGGAATAAAAGTGCTGGTGCTCTTCCAAGGTAGAAGTACTGACTACTGAAGAGGAGGAGTAGTTAAAATAGGAAAAAAACAATAGTTTTCCATGTTTCAGACTGGCTGGTGTTCCCCAAGCCTAAAGGACAAGACTCAGCTATTTTTGTTCTTAAGTCCCCCATTCCCATTTAGCTGTATGGGGACCCACCTCCCCATTCCATCCTGGCTGTCTGTTGATAAGTGCTTCCTGATTAATCCTAGACATAATTTTTCTCTTGCCTCTGAATTGTCCTTCAATGTTGGTTTTTCTTTTCACAAGAATCTACTCTATAGTCCAGCTTCAGTAACCTTCACTACACCAGCACTGAGATGGAGGAGCAAAGCTGCTGCTGGGAGTGTAGATGTGGCCTGCCAGGCTTGAGAGAGACCCTAGAATGATCCATCATTTCAGGCAGTCATTGCAGCACAGAAGGCAGATGCTGCGCCCAGCAATAAGCATCCAGGTTTCCATGCTGCCAGCATGGCTGTGCAGAGCATGGCAGGCTCAGCCACCCTGTGCTAAAAAACATGTCACCTGCACCCTGCAGATTTCAGGCTAGGAAATCCACGTAGTAATTGAGGACATAAAACACGGGGAAGTTCATGGCTGCCCTTGCTTGCACTCAGGCAATGTCACTGCAGTCATAAGGTTAGAGGAACAATGAGGGCACTACTATTAATATATCTGGGTTTGTGTTGTTTTAAGAGGATTTTGGAGCTTTAACAGTTTTATGTGCCCACAGATACTCTTAGTCATACATTTATTAGGATATTTTTTTGCTTTAAGTCTTATTAGATATATCTTCAGAAATGGAGTTTAAACCTATCTTTTTGAGGTGATTTAACATGTATAAAAAGCCCAACTTTCCTCTTTCTTAGAGGGCTACTTCAACTGTTGAAATATTTATCAGCCTCATAACCTTCCTTTACCTCATTTCAATTCATCCTATTTCCTTTTCCATCTGTCTTACCCTCCTCACCTTTTAAGTGGTCTTAGCACATGCTAAAGACATCAGACTGATAGCTCTGCAGATACAGGCTCTCTATCAGACTTGAAAGATGTTGTTAATTCAGGAGTAAGCAATGTCAGTGCTAGATCACAGATTAGCTGTCATGGACTTTACCCAGGCCCCTGTTTAGAGAAGGAAAATCTATACTGCGTATTCTTTATCTTCCTCAGTGGTGGCTACTGAAATAATTGCAGTTTGACCACTGATGATGTATTGGTATGTAACAGGTATACGGTAATCTGCATAATGTCACTGTGTCAGAGGCTCCGTGTTTGCTGGCATTTAAGCTACTAACCACTTAGAATTATACTTATTTGGTATTTGTAATGTATAATCCCCCAAATAAGCCCACTATAAATGCATCACTAAAAATGTAAAATTAAAGGTCTCAAATACAGAGCTAAATAGACAAATCTTATACAAAACGAGAAAAGAAGGAAGTACAATTCTTTTGCATAATTTATTAAATTCTGCCCTAATTCCCTTTTTTTGCAAAGTTTAACTTTCACACATTTCTCTTTTCCTGTGTATTGTAAACCCTGCCCGTTTTCTCCTGCATTTTTCCTTTTTAATAACCTCTGCCTATATGCTCTCTCGATTTTTCTTTTATTTATTAATCTCCCTTTTTCTTCCTATTTGTCTTTGGTTAGACTTTGCCCATTGTTACTCTTTCTTTGGAGTTTATTGACACTCTATACCCCAAATTTTTAGCCTGCCCTAGGGTTTCTGCAAGCAAGTTCCTCTGCCCCAGCAGAGACCCAGTGAGGCACAAGGCATTGGGGATGTCATTAGTTTGCATTTTGTACTTTTGTCTGTATGTAAATTGTTCTGTTCTCTCAGTAATTACTTTTTTCCCTAGATGCTGTTGTTCTTACCAAATTCCTCAGGCAGACACAAAGCCCCTCTTTAGGGGAGGAGGTTGCACGATCACCACATTGGGCATGTAGCTCTGACTTTCACTCAATGGACCTGAAGGATGGTTTTAATTCTGCTGCCTTCCAGTTCCATTGCTTTGAGAAAATTGTTTGCCTTTAGGTTGTCTAAAACTAACAGAAACTACCATTGTTTATCAGGCTAACTGCTCTAATTTCAGTATTATGAAGAAAAGAAGACTTGTTCTATCAAGGCCAAAATAAAAGCTATCAGCTGTAGAACAGGTATCATTATATAAAGTTAATAATATAAATTTAAATTTAGACCTTGCCAATTAATGTAAATTTAAATTTAGAGTTTGTCAATTGGCAGAAGAGAGTCACCTGTTTGGCTGTTAGGTAATGACAAGTCCAAAGCCATGGAAGCCATTCATTTAGGAATTTTCTGTTATGATGTTGATAATGAATACAGTAATCTTTGTGAAAGTTTGCCATGTAATCAAAGGGGGGGGGGGGGGG